>RJWT010000109.1:0-78879 GCA_004365215.1 Cuniculus paca
CTAGTACCACAAAAAAGAAAAACAAAAGTACTAAAGGAGCAGGGATACAGACTATCAAAGTTTTCCTCTGAAAAAGGGACAAGGAAGTGAGGCAGGGAGTTGGAGCTGCTGTTCTTATTACTGTATTGATGTTCCAGGGCTGCCTACATAACGAACACCACAGAATGGGTGGCTTAGCCAGCACGTATTCATTTTGCTGCAGTTCAGCAGGCTGCTGGCTGAGCTCAAGGTGCGCAGGGCTGGCTCTTCCCAGACCCTCCCTTAGCTGGAACGTGTCTACTCCTTGCTCTGTTCTCACATGGCTGTTCCTTTCTCATTGTCTAAGGACACCCGCGGCATTGGGGTAGGGCCCACTCTTGTGACCTTACTTAACCTTAACTGCTTCTGTCAAGACTCCATTTCTAGGTACAGTCACCATGGAGGTTAGGGACTGAACATATTAATTTGGTTGCATATCATCTGACTGATGCAGAAAATTCTTTTTACTATGAACAAGTTGAACAGAGTGACTCCAGGGAATCATCTACCACAAAGGCCAGTCCTGTGGCCACCAGGGTCAGGCGCCACCTTTGGCTGATGGCAGGTTTACTAAACCTTCGCTGCCTTTGGACCATCTAGGAGACTTACTGTCAAGGCTGCGAAAGTTGACTAGAGTCAAACGAAGGTCTTCCGGAGCAGAAAAGTAAAGTGCACACCTGACACAGTCCCTCAACCAGGCTGCAGAGACTTGGTCTTCAGATGACACTGGTCTTGAACTTGCCCCTCCTCTTTGGTTCCTGCAGGAACCTGGCATGTTGTGCATAATCTGGAGAGTTTGGAGGGAGGTCAGGCACAAATGGAGGTCACCGATGAAGAGGAAAGTAGCCACACTGAGGCGCATGACCTCAGGGAAGGCCATGAGCCTTTCAAGGCTGAAGGCAGCTTGGCTCCTCCCTGGGGCTACAAACTGTTGGGATGTAGCCTCCCAAGGGAATTTCACCAGCAATCCTCAGTGTAGGGAGGTGTCAAGGAGGGAGTGAAGGTACAGGATCAGGGAGCCGTCTTGGAACTGTGTCCTTTGAACACTGCTCAACAATAGTCAGTGCTGGTCTTCTGGTTGGAGGGGCCTTTATGAGGTGGACACACTGAGACAGATTATCAGCTAACTTTCCTATGGTTGCTTCTCACCCCTTTAAAGGTGTCAGTGTACCATGTGAGGTAGAGGCCAACTGGTTCTATCTACTGACTGCCAGCAGCTAGTGACTAGCAAATGCACCAAGTAGGGCTGTGTATTAGTCATCGTTATGTTTCTGGAACTTAGTATCTGATATACACAACTTCAAGAGAAGTTCAATTTGGCTCACAGTTTCAGGGGTTTCAGTCCCTGGCCGACTGGCTCCAAGGCAGGAACCTCACAGTGGAAGGGTATGGTGGAGAGAAGCTGGGCAGCAATGATGAGGTTAGCACCCCACAATCTCATTACCTTCCAAAAGCTCCACCTCTCAACACATGAGCCCTTTGACCTAAACCACAGCCTGGGAGCTCACTGTTGAGGCTTAGAAAACAGGCCCCCTACAGTATGGTACTTTAGCCTGATGAGAGCTTTAAACTAAAGAACCAGGGTCTCTCCAACCCTGTCTTGCCTTCCTGTCCACAACACAGCATGCCTTATTGGTTTAGGATGTTGTCTGCTCTCCCAGAGCTCAGGGAGAGAATGGGAACTATATACGGCTTTGTATTTTGTTCCTGGAATGTATGTTGAATTTGCATTTCACCATACTCTGTCATTCTGTGTGCGTGTATGTGCGTTACTGGGGATTGAACCCAGGACCTTTGCCCCTGAGCTGTATCACCAGCCCTTTTTAAGTTTTTGAGACAATCTTGCTAAAGCTGGACTTGAATTTTCAATCCTCCTGCCTGAGCCTCCCAGAGTACTAGGATTACAGGCACGCAGCACCATGCCTGTCTGGGCTCCTGCTGTGCACCAGCTGCATGTCACCTGCCCAGGGAGGCGGGAAAGGCCCCGGAGGAAATCCTTGGATCAGGCAGAGTGCAGAGGGGTATGCTCGGCCCTACATACCTCTGTCCAGCAGTGGAGACTATAAAGCACAATCTTCAGATGTGTAGGCCATAAGGTGGCTGGCAGTTTCCGCTGGCATTGAGGTGGATGTTCACAGCAAGAGCCTTCCAGCATCTCACCTGCTGTCAGGAAGAAAGGCTTCTAGCATCTGGGGAATCAAGGCCAACTCACTTAAGATGGGAGTGCATTCAAGAGCACCACTGACAGCCAGAGCACACAGTTAGACCTCTCCCAAAACATGACAGGGAGAGCGTGGCTCCCCGATCCAGACCAGAGCCACAGCCACGCTGCTGGCACACGAATAGCCTGGAGCACTGCCCTGCCCGCAGTCAGGATGCCAGGCCTTCCCCTCTTCTGCAGTCAGGCTGGTGTTGGATGGCTCAGGATGGTCCTGTCAGTAACTGTGGGGCACTTGAAGATACAATGACCTGTGGTTCGCAGTGTGGCCCTGTGGACGCCAGAGTTACCCAGGCAGGGCAAGGCAGGGAGCTAATGACTTCTGAGCATCTACCAGGACCAGGAATTTGTCTGTTCATAAAGCCTTATAGGTACCTTTTCATTCTATAGAGAAAGAAACTGATGTTCAGAGAAGTCCAGGATTTGTTCAAGAAACAAAGGAGTAACTTGTACCTAAGATGTCTCAGCTACAAGTCCCTTGCTGTATTCACTGAAGCCAAAGTTAGTTACTTGAGTGAGCTGGGTATGGTGGTGCCTGCTTACAATTCCAGTACTCTGGGAGCCTGAGGCAGGAAGATTGCTGTTAGAGCTCAGCCTGGGCAATTCAGTGACTTAGTAAGATGCTGTCTTAAAATAGAAAGAAAAAAAAAAGAGCTGGAGATTTAGCTCAGTGTGAAGGCCCTGGATTCAATCTCTGGTACTGCCAACACAAAAAAACAAACCACAAAAAACTAACAAAAAAACATGCCAGAGTGCTAAAATTTAAATAAGTCTCTTTTTTGCAGGATTTCTCAGAGCTTTTGATTCACTATGTTCCAATAAAACTTTATTCGTACACAAGAACTTGAAATTTCATATAATTTTTACCCATCACAATTACTATTCTTTATAAATTTTCCAATCATGTGAAAACTATTTTTTGCTTACAGGTTGTACAAAAACAAGCATGAGGATGGACTTGGCCCATAGGCTGTAGTTTGCCCACTCTTGCTGTATGCAGCTGTCATGTTGAGGATTTAAATGGGTTAATATATATAAGGCACTAAATCAGAAGCAATAAAATGTGCGGCCCTTACTACTCAAATGTGGCAGACGCCCAACTGTTTTGTGCAATGGTTGATAAGAGTCAGACCAAAATGAGAAACTGTCACAGGTTACCTAGAGAACTGTGGTTCCTTCCACCACAGCTTACTTCTTACTGCCAGTGCGCTGCAGTTTCTCTGTGGTCTAAATTCCCGCATGGGATGCAGCAGCCTCTCCAGAGGAGTGGCTAGCCCTGTGGGTTGCTGGCAGTCCCTTCTCTGCTCAGCATCCCACTAAAGTGGACCCTGTTTGTAGGCTGCACAGGGACGTGATTGCTGGCTCCAGGTGGCTGCTGATTGTTCCAGGATGAATGGCAGTTGTTTGCATTCCCATATTACTCGGTTTGCCACCTTCATCTGCATTGTCACCATGATCTCTGCAAGCAGGAGTCACTTGGAACTTCACAGTATAATTTATTAGAGGATCTTGCCTCTTGGGGATGTCTCAAATTCACACATTTTGCAGATTGCTATAATTCCAGGCAATGAGATAATTCTCCTGTAGACTTTTCCAAATGGGTACAAACTCCTTTAAATGTGAAGGGGTGATGAATACGATTTATACATCTGCCTAGCTTCCAGACCCAAAGTGCTCCTCATTCTGGGGCTTCTGTGACAGCTCAATGACTCAGGCTGAAAAAATGATTCTCATCCAAAATCTACTTTCCAGGAGTGTGTTTGTGGCCGATCTAACTGGCTTGTAGCTCAAACTTCTCTGTCCGCAGGGCTTGTGGATTTATGCATGAATGAAAACAACAAAAAAATAAAAACCCAGTTTCAATGAACAGTGTTTGTATGTATAATTAAATTTGTGAGGCCTCTACTCCATGCTGGTGGCAGGTACTCTGTAGACTGCTAATTCACCTGCCAACTCTCAGCTTTTTAAAAATAACACAAATACAATTTAAAAACAAATAACAGGACAGTGAAAATCATTTTAAAATTGAACTTTTAATTATGAAAATTAAAAGCCATATTCATTGTAATAATTGTACACACAAAATCAAATAGCTGTCAAAAGTATCACTTGACTTTTATTTATTTACAAGTGTCCTTTAGCCAACAATTTCCCCTTCTGGGCCAAGAAAAATAATAAAATTTTAAAAGCATGATAAAGTAATCCCAAAACAAATGTCTTGTCATTCCTGGTGTTATCAGCAAGACATCAGAATGAGAGTACAAAAAAATAATTTTGTTTCCGTGAGATATAGTCAAAACCAACCAGCTACTGGGATGCTCCTTGTCCCTGTTTTAGAAATGAAGAATCCGAGGCCACAGACTTACCCAAGGTTCCTGTCCTTGGAGGTGATCCTCACTGGGCCCTGACTTCCAAGGTACACCCTGTAGATTCCAGGAATCTATAGTCTGAGGTTGATGACAGAACCAGTGCAACAGCCTGGGCAGGTCCTGATCTGGTCCACATAGCATAGTGTCCCTCCTGGCTGGCTTTGAGCCTGGGCTTTAGGGTTTTCCTGAAACCTTTAGAGGTCAACAATGGCCTCACTTAGGATCCCTCCCCCTGGCCATTTTGAACAGGAAACAGAGCTCTCTGAACATAAAGGTATTGGGAAATGTTTTTCCTTCCTGGCTCTTTCAGGCTTCCTAGGCTCTATGAATGAAGTTAAACTGCCTTGTAGAATTCTTCAGCTTGTTTGGATGGGTTTGGTTCAGGGCAGGAATGACAAATGGGCTTTATACTGAGGGGACCGGTTCAAGGGTTGGGTTCACGATGCCAAGTCTGGATTTGGCTGAAAAGATACTCGGATGGGTGAGTGATACATGGCCCAGTCTAAGGGTTGGAGAACAAGTATGTTATGTCACTTCTACAAGTCTAGGTCAGAAGCATCTGCAGGAATGGGTCAATTTCAGTCAGTTCTCCTTTCCATATATTCATCCCTGTCACAAATTTCATACATTGAACTGAATGTATGATTAGGACTAAACATTTAGGGACTGGATGCCTTAAATGTCCCCACCCCAGCCTGATGATTAGTTCCTGGAGCAAAGCATTACCAGGGAGAACACACTTATCTGCATCCACTCTTAAGGTCTGTCAAGACCCCAGCAACTTCTCACGTGTCCAGACATGTTCTAGAAAAATCAGAGCCTTCCCTCAAGTATCCAACTGTCTACTCTCATTGGACACTCAGATGAAGACCCTGGTTTTGATTATTACCAAAGAGAAGCTTGCTCAAGAGTTTTAATTCTACCACAAGGTCAGCTCTAAGACTGCCCCTGCTCATCTTAAGGGTTTGGAGCAGCTCTTTGGAACTGCTAGTCAGGGAGAGGGGAGCAATGGCCTCCCTGAGATGGCTGTTGTTCTGGGTCTAGCCTGGACAGCAGCTGGCTATTCTCCATCCCCACGCCGCTATTAAAGAAGGCAGGTCACAAGCTTAAGACATCACTTAACTCTTATCAAGAGTATTCTTACCATAATGTATTCCTACCATAATGGCATCACACCTGGTCATGACATTCCTCAGCAAGTGGGACACTTGATATCAATGCTAGAATTCAGCTGAGGATTAAAGAGAAGCAGACTCCACCTCCTTTCCTGGTCTAGAACTGGAAAGAATCAACTCTTCTAGAAGTCAAACATGCTCCCACTTCAAGGGCCAAGGACCTACATATACCTCACTCAGGGTAAGCACCCACCCTACCCCTTAGTGCTGCCAGTGTTAGCAGTGTAAAGACCTTCACAAAACCAAAAGCCAGGGGATGGGCAGATTGTGTCTAAAATGGCCTGTGGGAAAAAACCAGTCACTATTTAACCCCCCCACCCTTCAACCCTTTCAGGCATTTCTGGGGAACCAAACCTGGGTCTCATGATACTGAAAATGGGTACAATGGAGAATGTTCGCTAAGTTTCAACAGGACAAACTCAGTTCCAAATCAAGGTCGTGCATCAGTTACACACCCTTCCCTTTAGTGCTAGCTCAAGCACAGACCTAGGACAAAGAGGCACCAGCAGCATGTCAGTGATCCTCGCAGGACACAATAAGCCAGCTCTGAATAGCCTTTAGGTTACACATACACATCCCTGTGTCACAGAGGACCTAACTGCACTTGGCCAGAATCGGAGAATTCTCTTCAGGGGGTTTTCTGCTCAACATGGCATATATAGATTTGTATATAGTTGGCCCCCCACAAGCCTCATGTAGTCATGGAAGCAGCTGAATCTAGCATTTGTGATTGACTCGTTGTCTAGCGCTGGGATTGGCTGTGTGACTTCTGCACCCGCCCAGAGGTGGAGTAGACATACAATGCAAGGTCGGATTGGGGGTGTTTTTCCTCTTTGGCGCGGCTTGCTCTTGCCACTTGCAGCCGCCATGAATGGCTGCCCCTCATCCACACCACCCTGCCTTGGAACCAGCTGAGTATGGACTGAAACCCCCAAAAATGTAAGCTAAATAAACCTCCTTCACTTTGGATGTCAGATATTTTGTCCCAGCAACAAGACAAAAGTAAGACACAGTCCAACACTCAATTAGCCACTTTTAGCCATCTCTTAACTTCCTTGCTTCACATCACTGTGGCCTATCTCAAAGGATGAACCAAGGTAATTCATTCTTCCAAATGTCAGTGATTCCTTTGCTCAACTGTATATTCTACATGTTTGAGGTACATATGAAGAAGCTCAAGATAATTTCAGCTTCTGATAACTCAAGTTCAAAAAAACTCGAATGAGCTTCCTATTTATATCAAAAATATTCCGTTTTATTTTTTACCTAGATAAAAAATAAATTTCTAAGTTCTAAAATCTACACAACACAGAAATAAAGATTTCCATTGTAAATTTTACTATTTTATTTGTGAAAAAACTACAAGCAGAATTCATAAATAGACATTTCTATTTAAAGCAGGAAAATGATAAAGTGGCTTCTAATAACATAGTCGTGCACATGCCAGTAACAGGAATATATTAACATCTTTTATTTGCTAGACAAAGAGCAGTGTCCAATATAAATTTCCCCAAAACATTTAAGACCTGTGAATTTCTGACCAGTTCACAAAACCACCAACTGACACTTTAGCATGAAGAGAAAACAAACCTAACAGACTGTCAGCTCTAAAGACGTTACAGAGCAGGAAACTTCCAAAAGCGTTATACAAGCTGTCTTTCTGGGCAAATGGAAAATATAGCTCGTATAATACATTAACAAAAATTCACAAGATAAGATTATGTTTTGACATACTTAACAAGCATTCTCTATTTGTCTCCAACAAACAAAGCTAAGGAAATAATGTAACCATCTTTACACAGTAAATTAAGGTTACAAGTCATACACAAGAACAGAACTGCTTGCGCATTAAAAACTGTTCAGCTCCATTGTCATACTCTAAATGTTGGCTCTTAAACCATATTCGGTTACATACAAGCAAAGGTTATTATATATTCAGCAATTAATAAATTTTCAATAATTTAAGATACGGTAGCTTAAAAAAGTAGACTGAGAATGGTCTTGATAAGGCAGGTAAAACATCTTAGTGGAATAAAACTCACAGAAGCTTTTGCCAATTTCTTAAATATTCAGACTGAAACTGAAAGGTTTTGATTAAAACATTTTCTAGGTGTCAAGATGCCTTTTTAAAAAATTGCATGACTCAAGCAGAACAAGTCAGGTAAGCTCTTGTGTGTGCACAGACACACACAAGTGTGAGTGTGTTGTATTAAAACAAATGGAAACTTGCAAGCATAACACTGTGCTTTTTGTTGTTTTTTTTTTTTTAACCTGCTTTCTGTGCCACTGAATACCAAGTATTTCTGGTCCTCTTTTAATATATATCTTTATAACCTATACTAGTGTTTTTATGCACTGCCTACTAATTGTAGGGCAAACTGCAAAGACAGAAAGAGGAATTCCATTTCCAGAATACATGCCTGAGGGGTGTCAACAATTTCAGAAATTAAAAGTCTAAAAAATACCTACCACTTTGCTACCCCAACCGAACAACTGCAGCTGAAGGGCGGTCTTCTAACATCTGATTGCTTAGGTAACTCCCACTGCTAGCTACAGCTCCTACCACAACAGCAAGTTCATCCCACCTGTTCAACAGCAATCCACCTCCCCTTCCTTCACCTTTCCCCTTTCTTTAATTTATCACGGAGGCAAAACTGAAAAACCAAAACATTGGCAATGAGTTAATTAGCAGCCTATGAGTAGCTGGTTAATCAGCTATTCCACTAATCTAGGGGTCCAATCACTTTACATGAAACTAATTTTGAAAAATACACAGTGTTTCTGGACAAAGTGCATACCAACACTTATTGGTTCAAAAAGCAGTGCAACCCACGAGTTTGGTGGCATTTACGTTTTTTAAAAAGTTAATTAAAAACTTAGCAATTCCTTACACCTCTGGAAAATAAATATGGCTGACTAATTTACCCTCCCTGAGACCCTTAATAAAAGGAATATTAAAACTTTAGAAGGAATGTCTTTGCAATATCCCACTAATATTAAAATGTGGATTTAAAAGTCATAGTCAAATCACTATGTATTATATATTCTGATGCTTGTAGAGAGCACCTAATTTCCTTTGGTTCATTAATAAATACTTTAAAAAGGTATTTAAAAAGATAAGCACAGCTTGCATCCCAGATACAAGCATTATTTTAAAAAGAGGGGAACATTGTCCATGCATTTGAGAATAGGACCACAGCAACAAATGGCACTGCTTTATAATCTAGACCTTTTAAGAACAGAATTTAAATTATGGTAATTAGTGGACTACAGAATAGTTTTAATGTAAATGTGAAAGGAACCTTTACTGTTGGCTACTCAATTCAAGCTGTTAATTTCTTTTTACTTGTTGCCTCCACAGACAGAAGTTAGTTCTATTAACAAGCAACCCACTTTCTTAACAAAAAATAGTGGTGCTTCATTACATTATATGCCCTCTCGTGAGTCCTTAAAGTAAGATCAAATAAAGGAAGGTTAACACAAGGTCTTATTTTTGAAATGACTCTGAAGTACTACAAACTCAGTGGACATGAACACAGAAGTCAAATAGAAGGCAGACCCCCAAATCCAAATAGAAGTAAAGCAAAACGTTTTTCAAATGATAGGTGGAAGTACATTAGTGGTCTTTGATTTTCTTTTCTTTTCCTTTTTTTTTTTTTTTTTGGCAAGGCAGTAAAAGTGAAAAAACAAAACAAAACAAAACAAAAAACTGTAAAGTTCACTTGAGCCATCTCTCTGTCAAGGAAGACAAAGATCACATGTGTGTTTGCTCTCACCATGAGTATGAGCTTTCCCTGTACCTTGGCCATTCACCACTAAAGTCCCTTCCCAGGGAACTGGGAAATGTCCACATACTGAAGGGCTCCATGTTGGACTGTGTGTAGTTGATAACCTTTGAAACCATAGTAGGTGGTAAGAAAGAAAAATGAATTCTCACAACATTGGTTAGTGAGGGACAAGGGAACATGAGGCAAACAAATTCCAATAACAAAAACCACCACTGCAAAGTCTTGTACAAAGTGGAAACGAGGGATTGTTTCCAGTATGGTATAGGCCAAAAATGCAGTTTTAGACTGTCTTAATCCTAAAACTAAGAGACAACAGATTTACCTCAGACATGAGTAGAGGTCTGGAAAATGGATGGAATTCAAGGTACAGAACACTGTATTTTCACGAGTGCTTAAGTTGAGAACAGCAATGTTAACATGTAACCGTAATTTACATGAATACTTGGCATTCTGGAGCTAGTTTAGTTTCTTTTGGATGATCTAAGCCCTCCCCCCACCTAAACCACTTGTGATTTGTCGGTTATCCCATTGCAAAATGCAGGCTATCTGGAGCAGTCATTAAATTTGAGATCACATAGTTTAAAAATATATATATTTTTATATCGTCCAGCACTCTTTATAGATAGATGAGTCAAGTTCCCATGTGGGTTGGAACATACTTCATGTAAGAGTGATTTTGACTCAATTTCAGCACTTTCATAGAAGGGACTGTCCCAGATCTGTAACTGTTCAATGTTGTATTCACTTCACAGTGTATCAAGCACCAGCGTTGCCATGGATTGGTTTCAAATAACCCTTTATATATAATTTTATATTTATATATATATAGTTATATCAAAACTGATAGTACATAGTATAACTGGAAGAAAGAACTAAACTTAAGAGGATATGCTGAAAGGATGGAGTTTGTGAACACAATAAATAAAAGTCCCCCCCCCAACCCCCATCAACAAAACAAAAACAAAAACCCAGTTGTAATGTACATGGAAAATTGTGCACAGCAGATTTTTTTTTTATATAAAAAGTAGATTCAGGAGCACATCCAATTATAAATGATTGTTAGGAAAATCATATAAAACAATGGAATACATAAAAGTGTCAAGAGTAATCGTCAGGGTGCGAAATTCCTTGGTGGCCAGATGCCCATGGCAAGCAGAAATTATCCTGGCAGCATCGCAAAGAGGTCGATGTCCATAGAAGATTCTCCAGGGGTGCAAGCAGCATGGGCAGGTGGAGGTTTTGAATTTCATACCCTGATTCATAGTTTTCACAATTCCATGTGCAATTTCAGAAAGATTCATCATTTACTGCTGACATGTCGCCTTTTGGCGTGGAGGAACGGGAGGAGCCCTTGTCTGTGCTCTCTGACCCCGAGCTGCTCTGGTTCTGCTGTTCTGACCCTGCACTGGAGGTCACTGTGGATGAGGATGTTGAGGAAGAGCGAGTTTTTTCCTTAAAGTCTGTGATAATGACGGTGACATTGCCCACAGTTACTGCCAACTGCTGTGCGGTGCTCCTGTCCACATTTTTCAGCCGGGGCCTAAAACACATGGAAGGAGAACACCAAATTAAATAAATGATGAATTAAAACCAGGTTCTGGCATCATCAACCCATATCACAACTTCAAGATACTTGCAATAAATACAAACTGTCTACCACATAAACCTTTGCTGTCTGTGAAGTATGCTGATTGATTTTAGCAATGACCACTTGACTAGACAAAGTTTGCACTGACACAAAAATTATTAATTTGTTTGACTCCTGTTTTAGCCACTCTGATATACAAGTAGACTGTAAAAACAAAACAAAATAAAACAAAATGAAATGAAACAAAACAACAAAACACTCCCAAAAGTCAGCAGTTCCACTCCTACCTAGCTCTTCATCCCACCTCCCTGAACCTAAAATTCACAGCTATTCCCCCTGGACTCTTGATTATGATTACATAAATTTGGAACAGCAATTCAGTATTCATTCTAGTTTCAAAATACCTTGAGGTGTGATTTGTTTCGCTGGTCTTTGTTGTAGCATTTGCAGACTGTATACTGTTAGCTTCACTAGGAGGATCTTTCAGAATATCTGACTTTGGTCTGGGGAAGACAGGATAGAAAAAAAGCAGGGATTTAAAAGGTAGCTTTGGTTTACCTGCAAAATAACACACTATACTTATTTTCTTGGAAACTCACTTTGTTTTCTTGTTGGTATTTTTCTTGGTAACACTAGGACTAATTTCCTTATCTTTTTCAGGTTTCTCTTTATCTTGCTTTTCAACCTTCTCCTTCTTCTCCTTTTTTGGGGGTGGTGGAGTGGCATACTGCTGTGCCACTTGTTGTGCCACCAGCTGAGAATTGATCCGGGGTTTTCTGAAACAGTCAAAGAAAGATACCATTAATTGTTTTATAAGTATTTTTTAAAACTTGTATTTATTTTTTTTTTCCAGCACCAGGGATTGAACTCATGACCTCACACTTGCCAGGAAGGCACTTAGGCCACTGAGCTAAATCCCCAGACCTAAAACTTATATTTAAACTCCTAATTTCTTAGGCATTTTATCTGGCTGTTCAAAACTGAATTATATAGTATTACCTCTACATTATTATTTTGATGTTGTGTAAGTCACTCACAAAACCTGTCATTTTTCCAAGGAGATGATACATTTGCATGTGCTAACCCTAACCCACACAGTCCCACATTCATGTGGCCAATAGCACATGACAGTGTTTCTGGGAGTGCTGAGAATATGGCTTCTTTCAGGCTGTCAAGATTATACTGACTGACAGCTTTCAAATACTCCTGCTGTAGAGGGTTAATCTCATTTTATTAAATGGACACTGGTAATCCCCTGAAAAGAGAATGAAATTAGAAGTGTGACATTCACCCCTCAATCTAATTATTCTGACTGGTTCTGCTCCCCTGCAGCGCTATGATTGGCATGGGCAACACACACAGAGCATAAAACCCAACTGTGGTTCATACTAGCTCCCAAGGGGGTAAAGACTGAAAGTCAGTATGAAAAATCTTAGACAAGTGATACATTCATTGTGCCATCAACCATTAAGTTCGCACCAATCTCCAACTGACACTGGCTCTCAGCACTATTGTTTACAGATTCTAAGTGGTGCCAAACACTTTCACAACGCATGACCATTCAAAGGCCCAAAAGAGAAAGGAACGTTTATGCATTACTTCTATATACAGCAGCTTCTCCTTATCAGTAAGGGATATGTTCTAAGACCCTCAGCAGATGCCTGAAAGCAAGTACAGTAGGGAACCTTGTAAGCATTACTTTATCACCAAAGATCTGAAAAAGAGACAATTACGAAGTGATCAGGCACCTCACACAGTGTGGCAATACTAGATCAAGGGATGATTCATGTCCAGGTAAGGACAGAGTAGTCAGACAGTACAAAATTTTATCATGTTAACTCACAAAGTACACAATTCAAAACTTGTATTGTTTACTTTTAAGAATTTTCCATGTAATATTTTTGACCATGGATAATCATGGGTAACTGGACTATGAAAAGTGAGTTCTTGGATTAAAACGATTACTGCTATTCCCATCTAGATAGACATTTACAACAGAATAAACTCAAGTACAAACATGGAATACCCAAATGGGTCACTAACAAAGT
The DNA here is from genome assembly GCA_004365215.1 of Cuniculus paca. Taxonomy (NCBI): domain Eukaryota; kingdom Metazoa; phylum Chordata; class Mammalia; order Rodentia; family Cuniculidae; genus Cuniculus; species Cuniculus paca. The sequence goes on from RJWT010000109.1 coordinate 13,205, forward strand.
AAAATACTGGCTGCCCTGATGTAATGGCCACCTTCAGATCCTATAGTTCTTCCTCTAGTCCTCAGGTCAGGCAAGCTAATCTCAGAAAAGGGGTCAGACAGAACTGTACGCAGACCCACTTCTTGACAGAGCGCCTGCACCAGGGGTGAGGTGGGACCACACATATATACCGCGGGACCAAAACACATTTAAGGAATGAAAAAAAAAAAAGCTGACTGTGCATAATTCTGGCCTCCTGCACAAGAAAAACAAACAGGATGGCTAGGTGCATGACATGAGGACTTCTAAATTAAGCATGGTTACTGGAGTACCTCTTGGTAGGGGCTGCGGTATGGCTGACAAGGGATGTGGCACAAGAGGGGACAGGTGCTTATTACTACATGGCAGCACCTACATTAACACAAGTGTTTCAGTAGTCTTGGTGACAGTGTGGTTTGCAATGAAGGTGCAATCTCAAAACAAGCTTCCAATCAACCTTTAGCAACATGAGCTTTGATCATGGGGTGGCACATTATGGAACCAGTCATCTGAAAGATAACTCAGCCTGGCCCACATGTCACTGTACAAGGGATTCATTCAGGTACAGATATGAAAGCACCCACAGACCAGGGCAAATGTACTGAGTCGCAGGTCCTGCCCCCATACATATGGAGTCTTGCCCCTAGTGAAAAGCAACGGTCTCTTTCTACAGTTCCTAACATCAACAACAGCTATTGTAACACATTCTGCTCCTTTAAATTGGAAGTAAGGCTGTGTTAATACTTACCTAAAAACAATAACAATTGTGAAACAGTGCATAAACATTCACTGGGGACACAAACAGATCAGCTGTCTATAAGGATTACCAAGCAGTCAGAACCAGAGTTAAACTGCCACTCAGCAACCAATACTCTGGTGTTAAAAAATAAAGTACTAGAGTTAATAATGTGAATAAGGCACCCAAGTTTTATGAAAAAGTACACCCTATAGGACATTTTCATTTAAGCCAACATGTGAACTTTTCTTCCACAGAAATCTGACCCAAGAACAAGTGAGGTTACCTGGACCTAGGTATAAGAATCCCTTGAGCAAAAAAGAATCCGAGGAATGACAAGGGCCTGGCCCCAGGAATTCCCAGCCTGGTGAGACCTACCAATCTGAATCTGAGAAGTCTGCTTCACCCTCCAAATTTTACGATGTCACTTTCCATGCTACATCATGACTGCCAACTGCCGTGTACGGTATACCTCAATGGCAAGGACCACATCCTCATCATCTTTGTCATGCATTTAGCATGGTACTAGGTACTCAATGAGTCAGGGAATAAATGAACAATGCAGAGACAGACAAAAATGGGATCTTTACTGAGAGGGTTCACAGGATTAGGGCTGTGGCTTTTTTTTTTTGGTACCAGGGATTAAACTCGGCACTTGCCAGGCAGGCACTTGTGCCACTGAGCTGTATCTCCAGCATGGATTAGGGCTGCAAAGATGAAGGGACTGAATGCTGTCAGGATAGCATAGAGCTATCAGCAAGAATTGTTTTTAAAGTTGTGGTTCTGAGGATTAAGGGAGGGCTCTGGCCATGACACCAGGGATCAACAGGCTTTGAAGAAGATTTCTAAGGACAGGTTGCCTTGAATCATGCCGTACAATGAAGAAGGGGAAAGACTGAGAAGGCAAAAGAAAAGAGTTAATTCACAAGGCAATGAAGACTAAAAGGACAACCAAGGAAAAGTCATGGGCAAAGCAATGGGGCCACTTGCTACTGAGCCAAGAGAAGGATGTTAGGGGCAGGTAAACCGACATTTTTACAAGATAATTCTTTCAGGTGGCTACTCCCTGTCCAGGTAAACTGTGATAAAACAGAAGAAAGGTAGGGCCAGGGTAGAGTTTGGAAATGAGAAATAAGAAGAGATTTTAACCACAGAGATTAGAAATGGTGAGCCTGTCTTGTGGAGAGAGATTAACAGAGACAGAAAGAGAAGTGCTGTAGTTCGTAAGTCACCTTGACAGCCTGCAAAGTGTGCCTAAAAGAAACAGTTCTCGGCTCTCTAGAACTCCTGTTTATACAGAGTGAACTACTGACACAGCCTGCTTGCAAAGTTATCAGCATGCTGCAGTCAACAGCCATGGTGCCTGTCCAATATCTGTGTCACTGGTGGCTGTTCCAAATGTCAGCAAATATGCTCTCAGGATTCTATAGGACAAACTCTTATATGTACAAAACATAAACTGTCCACAACTACGTGCATTTCACATTTGCTCCTACAGAATGTTTTGCCAGAATACTGAAGTAGTATTCGTCCCTGTCATACAACAAAAAGCCAAACCTTCTCAAGTGGAAAGGACCTAAGGTTACGTGGGATCTGATTATTACCAAGAGAAACGGGACCTCTGTGTTGCCGAACGAGGTGGTCATATAATAATCAGTTCTTCAGCAAAGAACTGAGGGTATAAATCTTCAATATCATCTATGATTTCCAACTCACAAACCTTAACTAATAGCCTTCCCAATACACTACAAAGTATCAGGTCCAAACACATGGCTTACAGCTTTTAGTATCTTAAGTCTCAAAATGAAACCAAACAACCAACCACCACAGTAACCACAACCACCATCACTCTCACCAAAACAAAAAAGCAAACTTGACCAAAATAGGAAACAGAGCTTCTAGTTTTTTCCCTTAAGTATGGCATGAAACAAATCTTCCTGTAACTTCAAGACTAGAATTCATGAAAAAGATCTTGTTTTTTGGGTATATACTATTTTTATAGGTTTCTGATTGCTATATCAACAGTTTACCCATTAAAATACTATGAAATGTCAATATATATCATTAGGATATGTCTATTTGCAATTAAACCATCAAATTTTACTTCAGAAGGGCCCATTCCATTTTTTAAAGGTAAAACGAATCTCTAGCTGAGGGGAACGTGTGTTCTTACTATTCATTTCACAAGTACTTCTCTATGGCTCAGCTACCACAAGAAGCAAAAAGAACAAAGCCATGTCTTTGTAGTTTGTGCAATGGAGAGCAGACCAAGAAGAATCTTAAATGAATTACATCTTTTCCTAGATTACATTCAGCTTTTCATAAACTATCTCTTATGCACTTTGTCCACTTAATAATACTCATGTAGTGTTTCACGTTCCATTCAGTTAAAATACTCCAAAAGGTTCTAAAATCAGACAATTGACTCATTCATCATCAAAAAAAAAAAGGTAACATTGTTCCTTACGACTTGAAAGACGGGCTCATCAAATCAGTTTATACTGTCGAGCTTGTACACTGCTTTTATATGCTCCCACTCCCCAAATCTTCCTTGTGTTGGCAATCTGTTGAAGAATTTAGCAACTCTGAGCAGACCTTTCCACAGAGACTACTTTTTATCAAGATTGTTCATGACAGATCACACTGCAGTGCTATAATTAAAAGGAGCCTTCTTCACATACATAACCTTTTCCCTAAACATTTAGAAGGTCATCTTACACATTTATGCACTGGGTTAGGTGATTCAAAGTAAGAGAATTTTTCTATTACTGATGCCCCAAAACATATACGCCCCAGCTAGGAAGACACCGAAGTACCCTGTGCACCACCACTATTCAGTAACACCTACTCACTAAAATGTTCTAAAAAATGAAATGTGAATGGTAGTACATTCAAACTCAGGGTTTGGCCAATGTGTTTTAGAAACTGCATACAACTTTGTTCTTTGCAAAAGGGTCTTCTTAAAGCTACACTGAAGCTAAATAAATTTCATCTTTGATTGGACTAGTTCATGTAAGAAAATGTATTCTAAATTGGAAAGATTCAAACTGCAAATACAGTTGTGGACAATAATCCATTTTGGATAAATCCTGTATTTACCCCTCAGGCAACTGTAAATGTTAAGCATGAAGCTGTCTTTCCCAACAGCATCATTCACTAAACACTAATGGCCCATGGCTCTCTTGATTAGTACAACTTGTTTCTGGTTAACCCACCCTGGCTCCTGACCCACTGTATTTTTAAAATGTCAAGGAATCTATCTACAGCACTTTGTGATTTCATTTGAACCAGTTGTCATTATGATATAGCTAAGTTGAAAACTCAACTGTCACTCAACTTGACTAAAACAGTGTATTTCAGGGTATGTCCCTGTTTCCTTACCAGTGTCTTCTTATCTTACAGTTCTTTCTTTCCTAATTATTACTCTCCTCTCACAGAAACACTTGTCTTCCAATCCCTCTAGTCCTTTTAGCTCATCTTTTAAAAGGAGGCACTGGGTGAACCTAAGGGTCTTAAATGTCATTTGGTATGGATCACTCTTTCCTATTTGTATGTATTCCTGACACAAGACAACCACTGTGCTCTGCATTAGAAACTAAAACTTTTCTACCAAATCTGACTCCAGTTATCAAAATTTAAAAACTCAGGCCATCTCCTTTCTCCCACATAGCTCCCTTTGCATCATCTTCACAGGAAATGGAAGGACAGTATGGCGGAAAGGACAAAGTATGACCTTTTTGGAGTGAAGGCAGCCTCTGGACTGACTACACAGGACCTGCTACTGAGCTTGGGGAAATTACTTGAAATGAGAATGACAACTAATTTAACAGGGCTGAAGTCAAGATGTAATGTGCGGAGTTTACTTAGCTCCTGCCACAGCACATGTGGATATTCAACAGAATATATAAATTCCAAAGCACTGCTTTCCCAGCTATAGATGTATATACTATTCATGCTCAGAAAGTAGAAGGCAAACAGAAACGGTCACTCATGAAGAAAACCTGGTAAACCTGCCTGGGGAAATGTAGGCACAAACCCTTTACATATGTTGGCACAATAAAGTTAATTATGCTAACAGCAACAACTAAGAAGCCTTCTAGACATGGCTGCCAGTATTGCTGCATATTTCACAGAGAATTCTGGTTGTGCTGGCCCCTTTTTAAGAGTATGCCTTCAACAAGAGGCCACCAGACTTCAACTGTACAACATACACAATTACATACTCATCAGATACAGGTTGTTAAGAACAACAGATGCCAGGAGGACAAGGATCCTTAACTTTATAATAAACAGCAGATCAACACACTGCAAATTTTCACCATGAATATTCCAAGGTCTCCTATACACTGAAAATACACTTGATATGTAAGCAACAGGAAGTGAAAGTACTGTAATTCTTCTGCAACTCAGTAACATATATCTAATAAAGAGCTACAAGTGGTTTAACACTCTTGGAAATAATACAGCTGTTCTACAAACCTGTCTGGCAGCCATGGGAAACAGTCTGTTGGTTCTCAAAGTACTGGTCTGAAACTCCTGGGATCGCCCAAGATCCTTTTCATGAAGCTCTACAAAATTATTTCCACAATAATTCTGCAATTACTTGTTTTTTCACTTTCGCATTCTCACAAGTTTACAAAAGAGTTTTCCAAAAGCTGTATATGACATGATAATATCAATGCCAACAGCTTGTATACTGCCATGTTGTAAATATGTCTCAGTCTTCATTCCTGATAGGGTAAGTTTCTGTACATACAAGCAAGAATAACAGAAGCTCCCCACGGTCCCTAATTTTAAACAGGTTAAGGAATGCTATGATCGAAATCCATGAGAGGTACACTACAGGCAAGGAGAGGAGACTTTCTTGAAAAGGCAACTTGTAAGACAATTTTTTCAGCAAAATTCAAGAAAGAAACACAAAAAGAAGCATAACCTCCAAATGCAGGCTAAAAAAATATTTTGAAAAATACTCTAAACTTTAATATTAAACACCAGCACAACTCTCTAAAAGTGAGCTTAAATATTTCAACCAGAGTATAAATCTGGTATCCTTCCATTTCCTCTCCCCATGGTGCCTGGACTGCGAGACATGTATTGTGGTCATTGCAGCATTTTAAGTGAATGCCCCACTCTAAATACGTCCTTTAAGTCTCCCACTGCTCTTCTCCAAAAAGAAAAGCCCATCGACATAGAACACATTCACAGAATGCAAAGAAAAATGTTTCCCAAATTGTTTTGAATATGGACTATCTCTAAAGGTGGCTAATTTTTTCTTTTTAATATTCCCTCGCCTATTTTCAACATAAATTGTACCTGGTAAGAGACTGTAGTCTGAGTAGTGTTAGGATCATTCTCAGCCTGGCATGGAGGCACACACCTATAATTCCAGCACTAGGGAGGCTGAAGCAAGAGGATCTCTACAAGTCCAAGGCCAGGGCTACAAAGCCAGTTCCTGTGCTTCTCAAATCCTGCTTGAGGGAATGGGAATAATCAAAGTGCTGTTTGTGCGCCTCCTCTCACTTTGGCTAAGTTTTCAAATTCAGCACACAGATTTTTCCTGGTGCCTACCAACATGTTGAGGAAAGATGTTGGATAATCTGGATGTCTGTGGATATTCAATTTTGAAGGCCCACATTTTTATGGTTAAAGGTGCTCTGTACTCTGAAGTCCTCCCAGTCACAGCTGGTAAACTCAATGGTTTTTAAAGGTAAGGTCTTTTCTTTGCTTTCTATCTATTGTGAAACTCTAATTCTGTGACTCTGATTAAATTACATAGTCTCTTCAGACTCTGGTTTTTCACTGATAAAGAGCAGGGTAAAGGTAAATGACTGCTAAGGTTCATTTAACTCAGACATTTGTATTTAATATTTATTTATTTATTTATTTATTTATTTATTTATTTATTTAATCGGTACTGGGGATCAAACTCATGACCTCGCACTTGCCAGGCAGGCACTTAAGGCCACCGAGCTAAATCCCCAGCCCTTGTCTTTTTGAGACAGGGTCTCACTATGCCGTTCAGATTGGCCTTGAGCTTACTCTGTAACCCAGGTTGGTCTCGAACTCCCAACAATCCTCCTGCCTCAGCCTCCCGAGTGCTGGAATTACAGGTGTGCTCCACCATATCCAGCCATATTTAATATTTAATAAGAATAAAATATTTGTTCAGGTTCAGTTTACCTTCTTAGTAACTTATTTAGCCTATTTTTAACTGTCAGATTTAAATACATACTATTAGTTTACAGTGATATGGGCACAACTTCTCTTTCCCCCAAACACGCACACACAAAATTACCTTATAGACTATGTCAAAAATTAAGATGAATCCTAGACTGTACGAATCTCTAAGCGAACCAGTTTAAGACGAAAGAAAACTTAGTAAGTCTTTCTCCTAGAACTATTGTATCAAAGCAATCTAACTGGCTCTGTAAATTACTTTATAGCTGCCAAAGAACTCATTTACAATGTATACAACCATTCTGAAATTACAGTTCATGTTATAAAAACATGAAAGACACACAAAAAAATCAGTAACTCTAAGAAAAACTATTAGATAAAAATTTAAGGTCTGACAAATACTTCAGTCGGTTTACCCTCCTAAGTTGGTTTCTTCATGTGTTAAAATTAAGGGTTGAACTAAAAACATTAGGTTTTCTTTAAATCTAGTCTTCAACCAACCAACCAACCAACCAACCCACCCCAAAACCCTAAGTACTACAAAACAACAGTTGGAAGGAACATGTTCCAGTCAGCTTGAAGCGCCAGTGGTATACGCATGATTGTCTCATTGGGTGGCACTGGTGGTATAAATGTAACAAATCACGTTTACTGGTCTTTTTAGTAATAAAATTAATAAAAGTCTATAAGTGGACCAAATCTAGTTAGTTGATTTAGTAACTACTGCCCAAATAAAAATACTAATTAATGCTGTTCATACCAACTAAGAGAAATAAACTATAATAACCAACAAATGTATCTCATTAAAAGAAACTTATATATTTGCAAATAGTTTCATAACACAGAAATCTTACAAGTACCCCACTGCTTGTATATATAATGTGCACTTACAACTGCTATACCACAAATTAGCTATATTACAGTTTTTTATACCATTTTAATGTTTTCCTTAAGGAACTGTAATATGACATCTGCTCTGCTAAATCAAGCCTTTCTTTGCATTACTGTAATCAAAGGCCCCCTAAGAAACAGAAACAGAACAAGTGGCCTGAAGAGACTGTCACATACATACCACCAGTTGTTTGAACCAGTGGAAAAGACTGAATTTAAATAAGACCCACCCAGTACCAAGACATAGGAATTACAGTCCCATCCTTTACACATAAAGTGATCACTCTTTTCACTCAGACAGGCCCTTCGGGTTAGACTATATGATGGTCTCCACAATTACAACTCTGACAATTAATACCATCTATACTGCAGACATTTCAAATTAATTATGGTCTTTATTTCCAGTAAGAGAAACTTTTGGGGTTCCTTTTCTTCTTGCAAATCGTTGTAAACTGATACAAATGAAGGCAAAGATGCAAAAATTATTAGTTTTTGTTAGAAATACTAGCACTGAGTTTGAGAATTCCTTCAACTCAAATATGGTTTCATTTCGATGGAGTGGTGAAGTCAGGCAGAAGTTTGGAACTTATGTGCCAATTCAAGCAGTAATCTTTGAAATAACTGTTCATCACATTTATTACACATCTATCCAAAGAAATTAACTAGAAAATAATTAAATTATTTGGGTTAAGTCTAGAAATGTGAATTACAATCAGAGTATTTTCAGAGACATTGTCGAGAGTCATGCATTATATCCTAAGATTCCAACTATACACAGTATTCTCAGTGCCTACAGCATTAACAAGTAAATATGAAAATCTACTGTAGCTTACAAAATATATCTGATACTCTTGATGACCATTTCTTTCTAGGCCTTACTTTTGCCACAGTCTACTGTTTATATAGATCTAACTCTTCCCAGTTCTGTTCCAACAACTTTCATACTACCCATGTTGCTTGTGCCCACCAACTCAAGTCACAGTGAACTTTATCCTATCTTTTCAGAAGACACTTTTCATCATTTGCTGTTTGCTTGTTTGCTATCCTTTAGCTTCTAAAATACTCTTCTTCATACTTCACCTTCAAAACCTAAACCTCCATGAAGATCCAGCTCAAATGCCACTTTCTTCATCTCTCCTGAAATGTTAACAGTTTGCAGCCAATTTTTCAGACTTTCCCAACGACTTACTTTACAATTTATGACCCTAGACAGGCACCCAATTTGTCTGTCTTTCCCTCCGAGTTTATGAACATCTCTAAGGCAATGCTGAACTTTTTCAATGTACACTACTATACTCCCCAAACTTACTTTAACATACTTGTTTCCTGACAGCAGCTCAGTTAATACTGTTGGCTGCAAGAATATATGTAGGCTGTATAATGTGGTACAGACAGCAGATGCTCTACCAGCAAGTAGCATCATACTGTATTTAATCGTCAAGTCTGGGCCTTACAACAGAGCTCTTAGGGACTTCAAATCTCTTACTCATCTTTTATACAGCCAGACCCTCCCTATCAAAAAAGGCAAGATACGAGTTTTCAATGAACATAAATATTCACCCCAGGGATAGAGAAAATTAACTGGTAACAACTGTTTCTCATGAGGAAGCACTGCATAGAACATCATATACATCATCTCTCATAATCTTCACAACTTTCAGGCAAAGGGCAGTACCAGGGATTGAACCCATGGAGCTATACCCCAGTCCTTTCTATTACTAATTTTGAGGCAGAGTTCCATTAAGTTGCCCAGGCTAGCCTCAAATTTAGAATTCTCCTGCCTCAGCCTCCTGAATAGCTAGGAATACAGGCATGCACCCTCATGTCCTGGTTCCCTGCAATTTTGTGAAGTTATTAAAGGAATCACAAGGCCCAAAGTTTTAACGGTACCTACAAGGTTAGTCCAAGTAATATTTAATCCAAGTTTATTCTCTTTTTGCTAAACCACACTTTCCATCCAATGAACCTTGCCTTAAGAAGGGAAATGAACGGAAGATAGTAAGTAAACGGGAGGGAAGCAAAGGAAAATGGAACACCATTTTTAAAAGGGAGATAAAAAGCTTGCAGTTATTCCTAGAAGTATCTCTCAATTTGGGTCTTATGTTTCCTCACCATCAGAATGGGATCACACATTTTGAAAATACCAAAGCAATGGTACTCTGCATCTGAGACCATCATGTCAAGCAGTTCAATGTTACTGCATCTTATTTTCCTATCATTAAAAATTTCCTTCTTTCAAACAAGTATAGTGGAGATACTTTCAGACTATACAAACATGCTGTTTCTCCTCAAACTTTCAGTCACTACTTTTAGCATCCAATGTGGACACTGAACAAATCACCACTCGTGTGTGTTAGTGGGTTTTTAAAGCCTACTAGTGATCTATTTCACCTTTTCCCTTTCCACTTATTAACTAGCACTCTTTAAGAGCTCTCTTCTTTCCCACATATTTATTTACTTATTTATCCTATGGCTTAAAATTCAATGCTATCATCAATATGGGGCTTTCTTCCCCCAAACTGTTCTCGCTTTGGCCATGAGTAGGCCCTGTGTGTTATTTTTGATAAACCCCAATTCCTATCTGGGTGCTTAAAAGTCTACAACTTATTTTAGGACCAAATTATCCTTAGACTGTGTTCCATTCATAAGCACTGCATTCCATGACCATTATAATCTAAAGAAGGAATAAAACAATCAGCTGTGCAAGGTGACAAATCATCACACTCTGTCCCAATTAGCCTTATACTCCTGAGAACATAAGCGTTAGCAAAAGGAGGCCCTTGTCTCTGCAAGCTTGGGCTTGGAATATCATGGCACATTTTGAGTATTAAACTAATTTAATTTATATCATGAATCCAATGCTTCTACTAATCGTAAGCTGCTGTGTTCTGCGTATATACTTCACCATCAAGTAACAGATGGCCAAAAGTAAAAATGACAAGAGAATTAAGGATAGATGCTAGTTATATGAAGTATTCCCCAAAACCTAAAATATAATTTTCTGGAATTCTAGGGAGGAAAAGAGCAACAAAGAATCTAGACCTTGTTGCTTTGGGCCTCTTTTACAGAACTAAAAGCTAGTGACAATACCAAAATTACTCCCTCCATGCTCTTAGGTGCACCCAAATACTTGCCCTTCGAACAAGGGCACGGGCGAGGACTAAGACATACTGCAGTTCATCGGCTTGACTTGCCCAATTTTTTTGCCTAGGATGAATTTTAACGAAGGACAATTACATACAATAAGATGCACATTTTTTTGTTGCTTTGTTTTGCTTTTTGAGACACAGGCCTTGCTATGCTGTCCAGGCTGATTTGAACTCTTGGTCTCCAGTAATCCTCCCACCAGAGCCACCTGAGTAGCTCCAACTACAGGTGTGTGCTGCAGTGTCAGATTGCAGCTAAGTTCTAACTGTACAGTTTAACTGTAACAAATGTATACAGCAGTACACAAAAATAACCAAACCAAACCAAAAAGGGATATAGCGCACACACCTGTAATTCTAATAATCAGGAGGCTGAGGCAGGAGGGTCACACGTTCACTTGTCTAATCCAAGCACACAATAATAAACCTTTAAAAATATTTACTCTTATCTAAAAAGATTGACAATTGCGAGGCATAGTGGGGCACATGTCTGTAATTCTAGCACTCAGGAGGCTGGAACAGGAGAACTGCTGAGTTTGAGGTCAACCTGGGCTACACAGTGAGTTCAAGGCCAGCCTGGAACAAGACTTTGCCTTTAAATACACACATACACACACACACACACACACACACACACACACACACACACACACACGTACATACATACCTACCTACCTTTACAAGAATCTACTATCAACCAACTCTTAATCAGTTGATCCAGATAGGAATGCTTGTACATATGAGGTCTGTAAAAACAGTGAATAGAACGTAGATGTAACAGACAGGTGACAAGACTGGATGGCTATGGGAGAACTAGCACTTTGGCTGACAGAATCGAAATCTGAAAGGGTTCAGTGAACTGGAATAATGGATTTGAGATCAGACAATAAGATTACACGGGACAGTAGTATTTATGAAGATAGGGTTCTTGTTATATCTCTTAATCTGAACAGAACTATTCTAGTGGAAATAACAGATGTTAAGAAAATGAAAGTTTATCCTTAGTCTTTCATCAATTTGCAAATAAATTATAACAACCTCAACAAGTAGCCTCAGTTACCACAACTGTTGTAAGGGAGAAAATACCTGCTCTACATTACTTTCAAAATAGGGTTGAGGACAAAATGTAACTAATAAAATAAACCCTTGAGGAGAGAGACTAGAAGAGCTATTTTACTAAGTTTAAAAATTTTTGGTTTTAGTGAAACCAGACAAATATTTTCCTCCTTCTTTCAGACAAAAGTCTCAGAGGGTTGGTTAATGCTATGTAAGAAATACTACAAGAGGAAAAACAGGTATGCCATTATTGCCACACTGCATTCATAGAGCACTACCAGCAATTCTAGTTATTAAAAATGGTATTTCACATTCTTTATATTACTAAATACTACATGGAAATTATTTTCCCCTGAGTACTTTAGGCTGCGATTACAGTCAGATTCTCTAGAGAGGAGTTCAGAGCTGCCCCAGCCAGTACAATCCACACCATTTCTAGCGGTATTAGCAATGACACCTTCCAGTGACACTTCTGCAATACCAGCAGCTTTCCATGTTCCTGCTGTTCTTTGAAGTCTTTCACACTGGTACCTAGCCCTTAATCTAGAAGACTGGAATTCATTTAAAACAAGCTAGAACTGAGAATACAACCTTTCAGAAGTAGACCAGAATTTTAAGTCCCACTTCCAACTAATAATTTACCATCTTCTCCAAATGTCTTTTAAATAACCTACTCTCTTAAATGATACATTACTGCATTAAACCTATCAAATTTTCTTACACTTAGCTGTTAGTAATAAACAAGCCACACCCATTATTTTATGTATCCACATCCCAAACTTAAAAACCTTGAAAGAAGTTCAAGAAGATGCATACACATCAGCATATTCATCTACAAATATAAAGCATTATTTCATGGTAACCACAAATAAAATAAATGAGGGCCAAAACTCTTCCCACAACCAGGAAACAGATCGATAAGTATATTTTAGTGAGGACATAATTGGGACTATCCATTAAATTCTAACAGGAAACTGTTACCTGCCCAACAAATTCAAATTTGTAACTCTTACAAAATACAAACCTCAAAATAAGTCTTCTTTCCCTTTGGAAAAAAAAATTACTAATCTGACTTATCTGCGTAATAATGAATAACTTTACTCAATCATCTGAACTATTGAAGAATGAGAAAGCCCTGGGGACAAGGCTTTAGCAAAACTGAACAAACTGTCCTGCAGATTTAGAAACACAAGCATGTTTAAAACAGAAGAAGTGATAAAGAAAGCAAATAGTTTCATGGGGGCTGGGTGGGCAGCAAAGCATAATCCCCCAGACCTGGCCATTTTCTGAGCTGAGATCTATAAGCTACAATGACTGACTGGACAGGACTGGTGGCCAAACTGTTCCAGGTGTGTCTGGCTCCAAAAGGCCTCACTTGCTCAGGTAGGTCCTAGCTGAACCCCCAGTAGCATTAAGAGAGGAAAGCAAAGTACAGTACTTCAAAAAGTAGAAGCTTTTGTCTCTCACTTCTATTCCTTACAAAGGAGGACTGGGCATGGCAGAGGAAAGAGGTTCCAATTTCACACATATTTAAGGGCCTACTAAATGCAGTTTTGGCCTAAACTGAATGTTGCAAGAAAATCAAAGATAAGTCAAGCGCCATGAATGATGTAAGAGTGATAAATATCCAACTATACCAAAATGCCATGCAAAGTAGTAGGAGGCTTCAAATAAACGTGATTTACAAACCTAGCTTAAACTTGTTGATGTAACATGATTTTATAGAAACCTAGCCATTTCCACGTAGTATTTGGTGAGGTGTAAAAGTATACTTGTTCTTGAAGAAAGAATTCTGAAACCTTTTATGTCCAGCTCCCTTGTCCCCTCCCCCACCTTCAGACTCTTGGTCCCCTTTCCATTTGCAAAAGATCTATCTCCCTGTTTCTTTTCATCAATCTTTTATTTTGCTCCTTATTTGTACTTTGGATTACTAAAATGAGAGACGCTGGTGGTATTTAAGCTTGTGCCTCTGATTTATTTTACTTAACATTATATTTTCAAAATACATTCATTTTGCTACAAATGCTCAAATTCTTCTTCTTTGCAGCCAAGTACTATTCCACTATGCATAGGTAGCAAGCTTTCTGTCTGTTGATGGACATACAGACTGCTTCCAAGATTTACGTATTATACCAGTGCTGCTATAAACACTGGTATGATTGTAGATTTAAGATGTGTCATGGACATGTACCAACTACCCTCAATGAACATAATCTGTATGTCACAAGCATGAATAAAAATAGTAATAATAATACTGTAGTGGTGAAAATAGGGAAAGGGTAATAAAAAGAATCAAAGTACATTCAGTACATGTACCCTTCTCAAGATGACTGTAAATACCCAAATGTGTATGAATTAAAACAATTTTTAAAGTACAGCTAACAACAACAAAGATTTCTGAAAATACACATCACACTATCTGCTTTAAGATCACAATTGAAAGATTCCATATTAAATTTTTCTAATTTTGTTCTCAATGATTCTGTTTATTCCACCACAGAATCTCTTCTTGGTTTTACTATCTTTGCTGTTTATTCAAATGCTATCAGTTTTCTTTTTTTTTTTGGTGGCACCGGGGATCGAACTTATGACCTCCCACTTGTCAGGCAGGCACTTATGCCACTGAGCTAAATCCCCAGTCTGCTATCAGTTTTCTTTCTGTACTCCCATCTGTGCATCCATCAAATAAATGATGTACTGAGTGTGGATGCTTTTTTGGAGGGATAATGGTGGTATTCTTGCTTGGCCTGAACAATTCTGGTCTATCTTTTTCTATTTTTCCTAAATTTAACTTCCAAAAAAAGTTACAGTGTATACATTTTAAGTTACTGACCAACAAAAGAATGAATTTATATATTTTATAATGCCCAGAGTAATGTTACTGGTACAAGATTACAAATGTCATCCAGGAACTCTAACAGAGGTAGATTACCTGCAGAAGCACACTACACTGCATGCTCCCCACTACCCCTCCCTCCTTTGTTTCAAAGTCACTGCTATTTCAGAATAATGAAGAATTTGCTCTACTTTAAAGACGAGTAAACAGGATTAGAAAAAAACTAGCTTTACTAAGAATCTAAGTTTTAATGTTCCTGCACACATATTTAACAGACAAATGAAATGTCTGACCAAGACTTTCAGAAATTTTTCCCAGCTTACAACAGAAGGGTCAGAGCCTGAACAGATTCATCTGCTCTAAGCCCCAACTGCTGTCATATTTTCTGAAGCTGGTGTCAAAGGGGGAAATTTTTACACATTTACTTTACCAGAACTTTCTAATTCTGGTGGAGATGTCAACAATTTTAGTGTGTCATTTCAGTAAGGTGAAGTATGGAAAAGTAACATCGAAATAGGCAAAGCAAAATATAATTTAATTTACTCCTGTAGATCATTTAGCACTTACCTAAAGTAGCTACCACTGTAAAATAAATTAATTTTAAAATACTGCACTGTAGCTTCCCTTAGCTGTGGTTTTGCTTTCTGAGGTTTCAGTTAACCACAGTCAATCATGGTTTGAAAATATTACATAGAAAGTTTCAGAGATAAATTCACAGGTTTTAAATTATTTTCATTATACTATATTGTTGTGATTATTCTTAGCTAAGCTACTGTTAGTCTCTCACTGTGCCTATTTTATAAATTTAGCTATCACGTATATGTATATATGGGGGAAAGAGTTATGTGTATATATAAGGTTTTGCGCTATCCATGGTTTCAGTCTTCAGTGGAGGTCTTGGAACATATTCCTTAAAGACTGGGGCGTGAATGAGACATTACTATTGTATTCAAGTTTTGGATTAGTTGGACTTCTTTGCCCACTAATTAATTTAAAAAGTTAATGTTTCTTAGTGTTTAGCCTAAAGCTTCAAGAAGGTAGTGAAAGGTACATCTATCAAGCACCTTTTTAAAAAATGGCCATTTTAGCCAGGCATGGTGGTGCACACCTGTAATTCCAGCATTCCAGAGGCTCTGAAGCAGGAAGACTGCTATGAGTTCAAGGCAAGCCTGGGCTACACAGTGAGGTCAAGGCCAGCCTAAGCTACATAGTGAGACCCTGTCTCAAAAAATAAATAAATAAAGTTGTTAATATCATGTGGTTAAAAAATGGCTATTTCAAAATACGTATTTCTTAAAATGATCGTGGAAAAATACTGCCTTAAAATGCCCTACATTTTTATTCTACTGTTCCAGATTCACACAGGTTTTGTTGTTGTTTCTGTCTTGTCTTTTTGAGACGGTCTCACTGTGCAGTTCAGACTGGCTTGAGTTCACTTTGTAGCCCAGGCTGGTCTCGAACTTGCAGTGATCTTCCTGTCTCAGCCTCCTGAGTGCTGGATACAGGTCTGCACCACCACAACTGGCTTCCACACAGGTTTTAAAAAAAAAAAAACAAAACTCACAAGAACCCATGGGTTAGTGAAGGGAAAGAGAAGATATCTGCAGTCATTTTCCCAGGAAAAATACTCTTGTCCCTGGGACAGACTGTTTCACAGTTCTAAAGTACTAAGTAAGAAAGAGAGGAACACCATCAGTAGTATCAACTATCAACTCCTTAGCAGCTCCTAACTTCAGTGGGTGGGGTCGCTCCTGCAAACCTTTGTAAAAAGGATGAAAAGCAAAAAGCACAAATAGGTGCCTGCATTCAATTCCAGAGAATCTGTGGGTCCCAGCAGACACTAATTTACACAAAAACGAGCAAAAACAACTAGTCAACACTCCATGTGGATCTGCAGAATCTCAGACTGTTACATTCAAAATAACTGATTCTTCTGAATTCATCAAATCTGGGAAACACAAAACGGCATGTAAGTTAACTACCCCTAGAACAGTATCCAAAAACAGCTCAAATGTAATGGCTGAAAATGGCTACACACAAGTGTCATCCTACTTCTTTTTTAGAGTTTCACTTCAGATTTCTACACTTGTGGAGTAATTTAAAATCCACATCCAAAAATCACTCTTAATTTCCCTCTCAGTCTCTAGTCCCATCACTACTTTTTATTAAAAAATTAGCAGTTTGTCTTTTAACTTGCTTATATGTTTCTAAATTGAGTTTCTGCTTGACATTTAATTTCCTTAACTGAATTTTAAGTACCCTCATGATCAACAACTAATTTTCACTTTTTCCTGTTAAAACCTGAGCTTCTGTAAAACATCCTGAAAATTGGGGAAGATTACCATTGTCTAATGTGACAGTACTGGGAATTGTTGTGATTCTTTTTTCCCTGTATGTGACACCTTAAACTGCCCTGAATAAAGAAACCCACTTTAAGTTAGTCTTCTCAGCACAGAGATTCTGGAATGTGTTCCAATGAGAGGGAATGTCCCTTAGTAGAAGAAACCGATTTCCTTTCTAGCTAAATACACTGGGCTCGATTGGAAAATATGAAGACTATGAGTTTGGAGACAACTCAAAGAGATCCCTAAGCTGACTAAGCCTGCCCCTGAGATAGGCTAAACTGTGGTGGCTTGGATAAAATCACTCCTACAGGTTTGTGTAGCAAAGTCTGTATAAAATTCATACATGTAAGTTTGCCAATAGATGTGTTATGTGTGTGATGTATTAAATCCCAATTATGGCAAAAGTAAAGGCCCTCCCCCACTAAAAGAGAGATCTGGTATCCTGGGGTCTGCAAATGAAATGTCAATGTGCCAGCTAAGAGTGAAGAGTCTAAGGTGCATGCCTATAACCCCAGCACACTGGGAGGCTGAAGCAGGAGAATTCCAAACTTTTTTAAGCCCAGCCTGGAGAATTTACTGACTTAGTAAACCTCTGTTTCAAAATAAAAATAACAAAGGGCCTGGAGTGTAGCTGAGTGCAAAGACCTAGGTTCAATTCTCAGTACCACCAAGAAAACAGAAGTACACTCTTTCCTACCAACCAGCTTTCCTCTGTCAAAACAGTCTATTTGCCAGGCATGATGGCACACACCTATAATCCCAGCACTTGGGAGGCTGAGACAGGAAAATTGGGGCACACAGTAAGTCCAGAGCAGCCTGAACTATGTAGCCCTGTCTCAAACAAATCAAATCAAAACATCCCATCTATTCAAGTATTACTCTGCCCCAGTCTCAGACATACTAGCATAATCCTTCAGACACAAACTTCTTTCCATTCCCCTTAAAGTAACTCCAAAATCCAATCCACAAAAGAGTACACAACCCTCCAATACATGTGTCCCTTACTTGTACAGACCCTTCAAACATACATGGAGATCAAAAAGCTAAACACAAACACACTATTCAAATAAATCAGTGATCCTAAGTTCACCTAAAATATGCATGGTTGTCAACACCTAATATGTGACATGTAACATAAACACATCTTTTAAAACTACAAAAGCAATCCTCCTATACCTTCCAATGCATGCAGTTACAATGTGCTACCAACACCACTGAAACAGACTCTAATTTTTAAATCTGTGCAAAACTTCTTTAATATTCCTCTTGGGTGGGTGGGGGGGGGTTGGCCTAATTGTCTTCTCTGTGACTGGAGGCTAGACCAAATGACTTATCTTTAACAAAGAGAGTACAAGGAAGTCATTTCTGAGACTAGAAAGTACAAGGCAACCTGGCTTCCTCTTTGTTCTCCCTTGAAATTCTGGAGGAGGCTGGCAGTCATATTGTGAAAATACAAAGTCTACGGAGAGGTTGCCAACAACCAAGAAGGAACTAAGGCCTTCAGCAAAGCCAAGAAATACTTAAGGAAGTCATACTGAAAAGCGAATCCTCCAGACCTGAAGTGGTGAGATGACTGCAGGTCCAGTCAACTCTTATTACAGCTTCACTGGGGACCCTGAGCCAGACTTATACAGCAATAAGTTATTATAATACATAGGAAACACAACTCCCATGTTCCTCAAATATACAGTAATTTTATCAAGAATGTTCAGAAACAAAACACATGTCCCAGGCTATGAAATATCTATTGTATTTTTCTAAGACCTTTATTTAAAGTTACACATTCTAATCAGATCTGTCCTAGAAGGAGTAATGGTTTATTTGAGGAAGTCAAAAGTAAATCTTAGGTCACTTGTGGCTATGTCCTGTGAAATGTGTCATTAGGCAATTTCATATGTGAAATGAACATCAGAGTGCATATAAACCTAGAAGTCGTCACATACTACACACCTAGGTTATGTGGCTGATGTGTGTGTGTGTATATGGTACAGCCTATTGCTCCTACAGCCACAATGTAATATAAGCGATCAAATCAAGGCACAATAAACATAAGATGTGTGACCTACAGTACATTTTCCTTAAGTGCAAGTTGTACTCTCTAAATATTACAGTAAACCAGTAACATTTGTTATCACTGTCAAGTATCATGTTCTGTACACAACTGTATGTGCCACACTTCACAGTGGTTTGCTTACACTGATATCACAACAAACACATACTGTATTGTGCTTCAACAACAGTGTGACAGCTACAGTGTTACCAAGCAATAGGAATTTTTCAGTTCCATTATAATTTTATAGGACCTCCAATGTGTATTTGGATCCATAGCTGAAAAAAAACCTGTCAATGTACAGCATGTGACTGTGTAAGTAGTAACCCAATTCTTACCTCACAACCACCTCTTCACATATTACATCAAATTTTGTCACTAGCATTTATGTTATTCCTTTAGACTGGTGACCAGCAAACTTTTTCTGTTAAAGGTCAGGCAGAACTCTTAGGCTTGGTAGGCCAACAGGCAAAATCAATATAACATGACAATTAGCAAGCATTTAAAAATGTAAAAACAAAAACACAACAGCAACAAACAACTGAGCTCCTAGGCCCTACAATACAGGAGTGGTAGCCTGCCTATCACAGCTTAGGCTACAAAAAGGAATGTCTTCTCTCTTTCATACTAAAGCAAACCCCAAAGTTTCACAGTGCTTGCATGTCAAAGGTCTTGCCCACATGTTGTACAGTATGTAAATCACAAAAACAGTCATAAAACATGTAGCTTTTTTAATAAATGCCTTTTCATGAGAGCAAGAATCGCCATTCTAAAGTCAACAGTCAATAAAACAGAGTAGAGTCCTAAGAACAAAAACACAATTCTGTTAAATGGGAGAAAATGCAAATTTGTTTCAGTCTGGCTATTAGGAATAAGGAGGATGTATGGTCTATTTCTCCCAAACCCATATGCTGAAATCCTAACTTCTAAAGATGTTAGTTATAGGAGGTGGCTGGCTCTGCCTTTACTAGTGGGATTCGTTCTCTCATAGAAGAGATCTGAAAAAGAATCTCCCTCTCGCTCCACCATGTACGAACACAGAAATCACCATGGACCAAGAAATAGGCCCTGGCCAGACACTGAATCAATCTGCTGGCACCTTCATCTTCGACTTCCCAGTCTCCTGTTGTCTGCAAGCTAGTAAAGTTCCTGGTATTTTGTTAGAGCAGCCTAAACGGACAGAGCTAATGGCAACAATGCTTCCAGATGACCAAGTAAATCTGGCACACTGGTCACCCAGTAAGCCAGCCTAACTATTGCTGTTAATTTCCTCGGGTTACAGGCCTCCTAAGGTTTTCGGGTTTGTTTTAAAGAGCATGCTGTTCTATAAACTCAACTTATTTGCACCAACAGTGGTCTGGAATGAAATTTATCAGATGAAATTGGCTTTTAAAACCATAGTCAAGAGACATCTTCAACTTTTAGCCCTTATTCTCACTAGCTGCATGACTTCTGCCCAGGAGTTTGTTTTCTCTAGGATTTAGAGTCTTTAATAACGGAGCTGACAAAATATGACTCAAATATGTATATTTAAAAATTACGAGTCAGGCATAGTGGTGTAGACTTGTAATCCCAGGACTTGGAAGGATGAGGCAGAAGGATCGCCAGGAGTTAGAGGCCAGCCTAGGCTGCACAGTGATTTCAAGGCCAGCCTGAACTACCTAGCAAGACCCTGTCTCCAAAAAAATAAACCAACAAACAAAATAAAATAAAATACAATGCAGCAATAAAATAAAATATAAAAAGTATGAAGCCTAAAACAATTTAAGCCAAAAGTGAGTTTTCTTGTAATAAGGAGGGGGACCGAAAGAAGTAGGGTCTGGAAAACACTCCATTTGGTTTGGTTGTCATACTGGGGCAATTCCGAGAAAACTATGAAATATTTTTTGAAGGGAATATCAGCCTCTTTCTTTACTTTGCCTTAAAAGTGTTTCATTTCTGTTTCCAAAATTAAGGACCAATTAATTTTCTCAGTAAAAATCCTCCCTCCCTCCAACAGAAGCCTCAAATTAAATGTCCATTCTCAAAGTATCACTGAAGGTACTTGAAATCAGTGTGGCATGCCAATCAATGACCCTAAATATCCCCCACAGGAAAAATAACAGGGTCAAACTACACTTGCCACCAACCGAAAACTGGGCATTTACCATGAAATTATACAGGCAGCTTTGTACTCACTTGGCTACATGGCTTTCTGCTTGGTGACTGAAGGCCAGTAGGGTAGACCTCATTTTCCTATAGTGTGGCATCTGGCAACAGCTAAGAATTTGGGCTGGATCTTATTGTTTTAGACATAATGAGCATAAAGTTATGTAAAATTCTGTAACAACTGAAAAATACTAATAAGTACTTTATGACAATTTGTTTTAAGAATTTACATTTTCTTCCAATTTATTTTTTACATTTTGAGTATCAACTTAGTACAACATGGGTAATCACTTCTCCGATAAATGAATTCTATGTATTAACTGAAGTTGAGGAAAGGGACAGATAAAAATCTACATAATCTCAGAGTGGAAATTAAGCAAATATTTAAGAGCTTGAGACTTCCAATACATTCCAACCAATACTCCCCCAATCCTATCCCACAAAGAAATGAAGTGGCTTACAAAACATAAATACCAAGATTGAACAATCAATACCAATGAAAACCAAAAGCAGAAAATTAGGAAAAGAAAAACAACACACAAAAAAATACACAGGTTCAGAGTTCTCAAGTACCGCTGAGAAAAAGGAAAGACAAAAAGAAGAACAAGGAAGAGTGGGGGTTAGGAATAGGATGATAAAACTGAGTTCCCTGTGATTACAAAAGGATAGGATCCCTGCAAGTTCAGAATCCATTGAGTTTAACAGCTTCTGCTTGAGTTATCATTCTTCCTTCAATCCTGTCTTAAATCTCACAAACTGACCCCTAATCTAATTCCTACTTTTCCTTAGCAGAATCCCTATACCCTAAATAGGTGTGGCTGCTTACCCTTCACTCTCACACCTAAACCTGACAACTGTTAGCTATTTCTTTCCATTTCACCTTCAATTCAAAGCCTTTCCTGAATGCTCCCATCCATGACAATTTCCCCATCTCCAGAAGCCTTTGCATTATTGCAAATTAGTTATTTGCTTCTATAGACACACGCAGAATTTCTGTTCGATCATCTTGCACTTTCAATTATTCATTCATTCAACATATATACACTGTAACTCAAGCACTGTGTAGATGCCAGAAATACAATGGTGGATAAAACAGATCCTTCTCTCAAAGAACTTGATCCAATCACAGACAATGCTAAACAAGCAAATAATCACATATGTAAAAGGAATCACATATGTAAAAGTAAAAAGCGTTTGAAGTCAGGTACTCTGAAGGACATAAATGAGAATATTCAAAGAAATGTCTGTTGGACATGGTAGCACACGCCTGTAATCCTAGCACTTTGGAATACTGAGACAGGAGGATCACAAATGTAAGCCCAGCCCTGGGCACTTTAGAAACTGAGATCCTGTGTCAAAATTAAAGAATAAAAGTAAAAAAATTTAAAGGGGAAAGAAGAGGGAATGTAGCTCAGTGCAAAAACTCTCTGGCTTTGATAAACCAGCACTGCAAAAGAAAGTACTCTCTCCCTCCACCCCCATGACTTTTTAAGTGAGAGAACTAACCAGGTTTGAGAGGGAGACAAATATCAAATGATGGGTGGTTTCAAGCAGAAGAAACAAGGCCCTCTGGGAAGGAAAACCAAACATTTGTCTTTTAACACTAAAAGAAGACCAGAGTAGTTGAGTTGAAAGATAGGCACTACCACAGGGTGAGGCAGGAATTGCAGCTAGGGACCTAGATGGGCACCGTTTTTCAAGGGTCATGAATTCTGCTAGGATGAACCCCCTAGGGCTATCTACTACTGAAGCAGGAAACTTGAAAATTCTCTTTCTGAATAAGTGAAGTGCTTCAATAGGCATGTGCTGAAAAATTAAATAAAACAGACACAAGTTTTTAAAGAAACAATAAAGAAATAATCTTGGTAGGCTATCCCACCAGATCAGAGTGATTCTCATCCATGCTTACTCTTAAGAGATCAGTAATTTGCATATCTGACTGCAAGCTAAATCAACGCAGGAGCCTTAAAAAAAAAAAAAAAACCTTTGGGCCCACCAACAGAGACAGATACTGCATAGTCACAGCACTCTGGGAGTCTGAGGCAAAGATCACCAAAAGTTGAGGCCAGCCTGAGGTACACAGTGAGTTCAATGTGAGTCTGAACTACATAGTGAGATCTTGTGTCACCAGAGAGAGACCGAGAGAGACAGAGAGACAGACACTGAGACTGAACATGAGATGAGGGCCATGTAGGAAAACGTATCTTTAAATATCTCCCAGGGGACTCCAATGAAATACCGGTTCAGAAACACTTGCCTTAGGGATCGCTCTCCCAAGAAACATCTCCATGGACCACCCCCACCCCGGCTTCCTGAAATACTAGATAGTACTCACCTAATTCCACCTAGACTTAACCCAACTGCTAGGGTCCTTGAGCCCAGTTGAAGAACCATGTATATTCTTTACACTTCCTTCAAACAAGCCTTTATTATGTTGGGATAATAAAGCTACCCTAAAAGTAAGCAGCTCATTCAGTTTTAGATTCTCTAGTTAAAACTCTAGTTTGTGGGCAAAAGAGTAAAATTCCATTAACTGCCTCAGAAGAAAACACAAGAGAGTGTGATTATCCAAGAGAGAAGCTTCTTTCCACTCTCATCACCAGCCAAAATAGGGAAAGAAAAAAAAAAGGGAAATAAATTCACACTTGCTTGTGGTGGCCCTGACAAAAAGCTTGGGAATCTGACAGACAAGGACAGATGCATAGTCCGAAGACAGAGGAGGAGAAGAACGAATGCATTTAAAGTTGTTCCTCAAACTGCAACTGCATTACAGTTGAAAGCACACACACATTAAAGTCATATATAGGTCAACTCAAACTATTAAAATTGCCTGACTTTACCTAAGTAGAGACTTGGCTAAAGCTTGTGCTTTGCTGTGTAAGAAAAGTGCTAAACAATGTTGCCTGTAATAATGGAACTCTACTCATTAAATACACAGCAATGCTTACACTAATTCAAAATTAAATGTACATTATGTATTATTTTCAGTTTCCATGGTTATTTTGCATTATTTGGTGCATCTGGTCATTATCAGGCTGCTGGGCATCCTTGGTAACGGATGTTTAAAAATAAACCAGTTAATAGGTAATTTTACATATTAAAAAAAGTTGACTTTGAACTGAAATTTACCTCACAAATGAAACATACAATTTGCATTCTCTATCTTTAAAGGCACTCTTAAGAATGGTTCCAAGTGGCACAACGAGAAAAATTAAATTAGTTTCCTTCAAGAACTTGTACTAAGATGAACCTGGGCCAACTGTAAACCACACCATTCTAGTGCTATTATATGAAGTCATTTTCCATTTACAGAGTCTCACATCAATGCCAAAAGTGGCTTTCAGTACACAGACTACTTAATGCCCACAATCTCTCCACAGCTACATTTGCACAGTCTTCACTGGCCAGAGTACAGAGACTGATATGACAATGGATTACAAGGCTTCTTAATGCTCTTACCTAATGTTAGCTAAAGGTTAAACATATGGCATTGTGCCTAAACTACAACACATGCAGATTTGTCAAACTGACACCAGCCTCAAAGAATGAAAAGAAAAACGATGTATGCTTAATAAGTGCCTTCAGCCTCCATACTTTAAATGTTGTTTCTTCTTTAAATCTGTGAACATTTCATTCCATCTTTTGAAAACAATGTAAAACACTTCATTTGTATTTTTTGTAATTTTTAAAGAATAAAATCAAGCAAAATAAAACAGAATAAAGCCAATCAAAACAAATCAGTTTTGACACAGAATTTCAAAATAAGATAACAGGAAATCACCAATGGTTACCATAATGCCTCTTGTCTTCAAAATAGCTGCACATACCTTCAGACATAGTAAAATCAAGCAAAACAGAACAGAACAAAAACAAAACAATGAATGCAATACATGACTTCAAAACAAGATAACAGTAAATCCAAAATGGCTACCACAATATCTTGTTATCTTTCAAACAACTGCCCACGCCATCAGATATAATAAAATCAAACAAGACAAAACAGAATAAAACCCAACCAAATAAAACAATGAAAACGATATAGGACTTCAAAACAAGATAATAGAGAATTAACAATGGCTACCACTTCAGAAGGAGATCCCCCATAGATGCTACACTGTATACTGTTATCCCCTAAACAGATGATCACACTGCTGCTGGCTTCAGGCCTGCAAAGTCGGTGAAACACTAAACACTACAAGCATTAAGCTGTATTTTACCTCAACAGCTACCTATCCCCTCAGCCTGTGTTTCTCCAGATTAGGTGGTCACTTGGGGAAGGGGTGGCGTGATGATGACGACAGCTCTTCTTGTCTCTCAGCCCGTGCGGCAGAAGGGGCCAGCACGTGGTTCTCCTCATTTCTTCCCCTGCAGTCGGTGAATGGCTCCGACTTGCAGAAGAGCTTGGCTTCTTGTTCTCCTCCCCCACAGTCCACAAATCTCATTTGTATTTTTATTTCCTTCCATTTACACTTTTAAAAATGTCTTCCAACACAAAATCTTCTTTTGACAATAACTGCATCTTCAAATCGTGATCTTTTCTACTATCACCATTAAGGCAACAATATGTCTTTTTTGGAGGGGAGGGGGCACCAGGAATCGAACTCAGAACCTCACGCTTGCCAGACAGGCACTATGCCACTGAGTTAAATCCCTGGCCTTGTCTTTATATTAAATTATTAATTTACAAATTTATGACTGACAGAAATAACAAAAAATTAACATGCATCAGGAATTCCTTTCAAACATTTCTTTTCATGTGGTACTTTTAAGTTATTCCTACAACTTCAGTAATTTAGTACTTTCAAAATTATTTCCTTTACTTTTAATGCTTCATCCAATCAATACAGCTTAAAATAATAAACTACTTTTTTACTTTTAAGCTTTTTAAAAGGTAAGGAGCCTGTTTACTCTGGGCTTAAATTCAATGCCAAACAAGTTAAACATTACAATTTCCTCTGAAGACAAAGATATAAACCCATAAACAGCACAAAATATTCAGAGTATACAAACCAAAAATAAAAGTTAAATCAAATATTTGACACATGCTAAATTAATACTCAGAGGACTGGTGAACGGTAAGCTGAAGAAGTAATAGCATTATGCTGCAAGAAATCATGACTTTCTATAGCAAACCTGACTGGATACATCCTGATATGAGAATCTACTGGATTCAAATCTCTGGGGTTGAGGGTAAGAAGCTGACAAGATGCTAGGAGGCATTTCAAGAACTAATGCACTTACAAAGAAGGCGGCATGAAGGAATTCAAAACTTAAGTGAATTGCTCTTGTGTTCTACAAAAGGTAAAGAAACGTGAGGACACTAGAGTACAACTGTCGTCTGTTCAAGAAAGGGGGCTTTGCAATGCAAAACATACAATGGGTACAGTCAAACATTTGAATGATGAAAATTGTATTTTCATGTCTTCTTTGGGTGGTTAATATGACTGTGTTATTTACTGAAGTGGGAAGCAAAATTACTGGATACAATTCCTGTATGTAATTGTAATCTTCCTTCCAAAATTTAGAGTGTTCACATGTTACTGCCATCACCATAAAACAATTATCTAAGATTGTAAAGTGCATTAAGCGTGATTCTTCCTAACAGACCGATCTTCACCATACAGTACTAACTTAAAAGATCTGACTTAGTCCTTCAGTATAATTTAAAAAAAACAAGGTACTCATTTCAAAAGTAAGCAAAATCAGCTTCACCTTTGTTCCCACCAAATTTGTGAAGGCCAAGCCTTTGCAGCAAGACACCACCACCCACACTACCCTGCTTTCCTGTCAAGTAACTCTTTCCTTGCCAAGTCAAAGTACCCTACTGGACTGCTTTTTATGTATATTCTAGGTGGGTTATCCTCATCCTTTTTTTCTTTTTTCCTCTTTTTTTTGGTACAGGATATCAAACTCAGGACTTTGCATTTGCCAGGCAGGCGCTTATGCTGCTGAGTTGTATCTCTGGCCCCCGTCCTCATCTTTTAAATGGAGTTATAACAAGTTTTTCATGGTTGGTGTAAAGATAAAAATCATCTATAAAATGCTCTGCACTGGGCCTGGCTTATAATGGTCACTCAATAAACAAGTTATTCTCCCACTTTCTGCTATAGATCAAAGTACGGCTCACCTGGGCTTAGTTTATCACAAAAAGGATCAAGGTTCAATCTTTCACTGATTATACAATTTCCTTCCTCAAAAGGAAGGGCTTCCACAACACACTATGATGCCAGATCTAAGGGTTTAAAATCTCCTAGTACTTTCTCAAGTAATGCTATATTTTGGAATCTTCTCCAGAGGCAACTTTTGCCTAGATTACTCTTTCAGGATCCCGATTCAACCTACAGTATTATTATTATCATCATCATCATCATCATCATCATCATCATCATCACCATCATCTTGAAGTCTCCTTTCTTTGACTCAACAAGAGATTTACCAAATATCTGTTACATGCTAGGCTTTATTTATCAGTTATTCTGACCAAGACTAGTAATAGCTTAAAAATTCTCAGTAATTTAAATTTAGAATTTCTCTATTTGTTGCTTTCTCACTTTCAATATTCTCATTTATTCTCAAGAAATTCTCTCAGAACAATTTCACAAATGAGAAAATGGGCCAGGGATTTAGCTCAGTGGCATAAGCACCTGCCTGGCGTGCAAGGTTGTGAGTTCGATCCCCGGTACCAAAAAGGGGATGGGGGAGGGAGAGAGGGAGAGAGAAGAGGGGGAGAGAGACAGAATGGCATGAGGCCCAGGGACAGTAGTGATCTTTACAATATTAGTTAGTGAAAATGCAGGTAATACCATTCAGGACTTTTGAGAGCTTTATACCTCATTGAAGGTCTTTTAAATTTTTTTTAAAATACCACAGGCTCTTTCTCTATAACTAATTATATACCTGTATCTAAAGCATTATGGTTGTTGTACACAACTCAACAAACAGTGTTTTTATGCCCAGGTCAAGTTGTGGTTATGAGTTCAGTTGGTTTGAGTGTGATTTTAATGAGGTCAAGACTGTACTTCTCTCTCCTTACAGGCCACAGGGTTCTGGTGTTTGGTGTCCAGATACAGTGCTATTACTAGGGCCAAACCTTAGTGCAAATGCCTACCATTACACAGCAAAAGTGGACAAGTCATTCAACATTCAGTGAACACACATCACATTTTAACAAAACAGCTCCTGCCCTATACTGATAGATACAAATAGACAGTTTAGTTAAAATATTATTGTAAAATATGAAAAATGATGGTTTAAAACCTAGATACTGTGACATAAATGAGACCAATTTTGTTTTAGCAAATGGATAAGGGTCTCACAAAGGAAATTACTGTCTTCAAATTCAGTGATCAGATAATCAAATCTAATAGAAAAGAAAGTGTATGTGCGTGCATGCATGCGTGCATGTGTAGTGAGAGACAATTTGGGACGCCAATACACATTATCAACAGTGAAACAAACAACTGCAGGTGTTCACAATTTGGGTTACCAAAAAAACGAAAAGCATACACCAGGTGGTGATGTCTCAAGTACAAAGAGCATCTGTCAGTTTGTTTTAGGTCTGTAAATTCATAAGAGTATTGATTCCTCCAGGTGAAATCCTTTCTCGATCCTCTCCAAGATCTATATATTAGTACCACTTGGAATGCACAAGACAAGAGGTACCTGACTACTAACAGCAAAAACCTTTGGGCTTAATTCTCTCAGAACAAGTTCAGAAAGGTATTTATCTGGATGTGTAAGAGCTCTAATTCTGCAGTTATTTGAGTACCGAATATAGTAGGCACACATACATCAGCTTATGATTTATGTTACCGGAAAAATAGTAAAAGATAAAGAACATTCACTGCTGTTACATTTTCATCTTAGCAGTGAGAAGAGGAAAAAAGCAATAATAAGAAACACTATTTTTCAACAATCTGCAAAATATTTGCAAATAATATAACCAATAAGCAAATTACATGTTATGCAGTCATCTTTAGATATCTGTAATGGATTTGTTCCAGGACACTCCATACCAAAATTCATGGATGCTTTAGTCATTTATATAAAATGGGGCATATTTGGACATAAAACTACACCCATTTCCCCACACATGCTTTAAACCATCTCTAGTTATAACACAATGTAAATGCTACATAAATTGTTACACTATATTGTTTAATAAGTAATGACATGGAAGAGCCTAAATATGTTCCATAGTTTCTATCTATAGATTGTTGAATACATAAATGTACAATTCACAGGGAGGATTAGCTACATTTAAAACAAAAAAAATGTTTTTAGAACACAAGAACAAAATAAAAGATTAAAAATGGAAACGCAACATTGAGATCTAAAGAGTCTGAGCCTTCCAGAAATTTTACAGATTGGAAAACAAAAGCCAGAGAAAGTGGGGCATCTTGCCCTGGGTACACAGGGCCCTCCAGGCAGAAACCACATGAAGCCTAAGGTTTCCGGGACACTTACTCACTGTACATTACTCCTTCTCTCCCAAATTCGCAATGCTCATCTTCAAAAAAATTGAGACATGCAAGTCTCCCTTAATCATTAGCAACAATAATGATGAGGAAGAAAAAGAATGACTTTGTAACACTCCCCAAACTCAGCATTTATAAACTTAAACATGTAATACAGTATTATTAGTTTATGTGGTTGTATTTCAGCATTAATTTTTAAAGTTTGAAAATACTTTCAAAAATCTGCCACATTACTGACACTGTTCTAGTCAGTAAGAAAAACCTAGTTACTATCAACAAATATTCTAATGTACCAAGAACATGCAACTTACAAACATCCAATTTTGTAGCATTTTAAAAATTAAATGAAACAACTTCCATCTGTGAGTCTTTTGTAAGAATACATTTTATAAATTCAACTTTAATACGATCTTGTATTTCATTTACACCTTCACTTTACCAAAGGGGCTAAGTTCCACATTACATGACTGAAGGAAAAGTTATTCTGTCACTATACTACAGGTTTTAATAACAGTTTTTACTTTAGCTTAGAAATTTTAAACTATATTCCAAACCACACAGATAGCTCAGAACACAAACCTAAATACATTTTATATCATATATAGGGAGAATGAGCAACCAACTGTAGCTCAGATAATTTATAAGTCTGTGGTGAGAAGCCACCCCAACATTTATCTCTGGAAAGTAATGTAAATGAAGGGTGCCCATATTCCATGAAACCATTTCAAAGATGATGAAGACTCCAGATGCAGCATAGAAGCATTATAGGCCAACATCTGTACGGACACAAAAGTGAAGATGCTCCTTTCAAGATTCAGAATCATTCCTTCAAAGTTACACTAATAGTGCAAAATAATGGGGCAACAGACACCCCAAAATTTATAGGTCTTGCACCAAAGGGGCTTCTATTATTTCTTGGCAAATTTACCTTCTTATGCATATTACATGAAGTAAAACAGCCCAGAGATTTGAAAAAAAGCAGTTCAAGTTTCACGGTCAAATCAACTTTCTTCCAAAAGCATCCTCTTGCAACTCCCAAAGACACTAATAGGTATATCAGAGAACACTAATAAAATCATTAGTGCAGATGAAAGCCGAAATTATATCGTGAAAAGGTAACTAATGAGAGAACAAAAATCTATCACACTTGGGAGGGGAGGAACTTAAAAAACTTAAGTAATCCAATCAGTTTGGTCCTGGTGGCTTGTGCATTCCATTCAGTAGATCGCGGCTGGTTAAGAGGGTAAGATGTTAACACCTAAACAGCTATACAAGCACATGCTGCTTTTAAACATAGCCTAACCAAAAGCTTGAGATTAACTCAACAGAACCAACTCAACACAGAAGACTTGAAAACACTCAAATTTTGTTTCAGGCAAATTTCAAGACAGCAAAAAGATTACAACACACTTATTAAAATATATTCTATCTCTCCCATACTACCACTACTTCTGTACAACTACTGGGTGTGTGTGTGTGTGAGAGGGGTAGTGTGCTGTGCAGTTACCAAAGACTGCAAGAAGCAGGTATTCAATCTGTAAAATTGTGAATAATGCAACTGTGAATAATGCAAACCAAAGGAAGTAGCATCCAAAAACTCTCCAAATGCTTCACATTTGAGCATTACCTCAAGTAGGTTTTCAGGGAAGCAGCAATGATATGTACATTACTTTCCCCCAAAATACTACCAAATTTAAATGAGCTATTTTACTTTTTTAGCAAGAAAAACTTGCAGATTTGCAAGCAAAATATGCATATAAATTAAGAAATGTATACTCCTATTAGTTGGAATATTTAAATCATAGGAAATATTAAAATTCATGTTAATGAACTGTAAGTCTCTAATGCTACAGGGATGAATGCACCTTATAAAAGACAAACAGGAACTAGCTAGACCCCTTTGTTTTTTTTGCTTTCCCAGCCTCCAAAACCGTGAGAACACAAAAACTCTATTCTTGATAAAATCACCCGGTCTCAGATATTGTTATAGCAGCATGAGCTAAGCTCACTCCATAGTCTGTATTATCATATCCTATCTGAGTGGGCATCCCATTTTCTGTCACTTATACATGTTCACATACTGCCAGAGCCAGAATACTCCCAAGGGGAGACTGATAAAAGATAGCTGGTGCACAGAAATGCTCAGGATTTGTAAAAAGTAGTCAAATAATCCCTTTAATTTGCACATATTCTGAAATCCAGAGAAGTTCATTTTATGGGTTATTATTGTACTTTTGCAAATGCATGTGTGGGGGAGGGGGCGGGAGTAAGAAACTGAATCCTGCAATGGTGGTGTGGAAATACATCTGTAATCTCAGCAGTCAGGAAGCTAAGGCAGGCATATAGCTGCAAAGTTTGAGGCCATCCTGGGCTACATAGGGAGATCCTGGTCACCAAAAAAAAAAAAAAAAAGAAAGTTAACCCTAATGCCCTAATTAACTATAAACTTTGTTTCTTCTAACAGATTTTCTCTTTTAAAAGTACTGTAGTTATGTACTCAAGAAGCTACCTTACGCTTTGATAATTCTTACTAGAGAGCTAATACCAAATTAAGACAAAACTGAGATGTTTGTAAGTTTAGAGAGCAAAAAAAGGGCAACAAAAATATGGCAACTCTCAAGGCAGACTAACACCGTTCAACTTAATATCCAGATGGTAATTAAAAAACAGTTCGAATATTATAAAGCTTCTATTTAAAAGTTTTAAAAGAAATTAAAAGAGATTTTGAAAAATTTCTTCTGCTGTTTCTATACACAGTAAAGACAGAAAATAGACCTCAAACGGATACTGGTTAGCCTGCATTTCTAATAGACTGTGGTTTGGCATTAATTGTAACACATGTATCTCACATATCTAAGTCAAGCTTATTTATGTGCTCTTTGAAAAACAGTACTTTTTCACTATAAAGTTGATGAAGGCCAACTTTTTACACAGGATTTATAATGTACCTAGAAAGTTCTGGAGCAAAAATATATATCATAAATTATTTTTTCACTGTGGGATAAAGAAAACTGAAAACCAACAAGAGTCAAGGCAGTATTCAGTTTTAGGACTAGAATAAAAGAATGCACCCATCTATCCCACCCATCTATCCCCAACCAGGGATTAAACCTGGAACTTTTATATTAAGCTACATTCCCAATCCTTTTGGTTTTGTTTTTTGGAGACAGTCTCACTAAATCATAGAAATTGTGCAATTACGGGGAGATTAAACAACACACTGGAATGATCAACGAGAAGAAATCAGTTTCTAGAATTAAGCAATAATGCCAGTATAACATAACAGAATCCACTGGACAGAATGAAAACAGTCATAAAAGGATGTTTTTACCTACGAATGCTCACATCAGAAAAAGACCATTCTCAAATAAATAACCTAATGGTACAACTCAAGGTCCTAAACAACCAAGAACAATCCAAAAGCTAGTACAAAGACAGAAAATTATAAAGATCAGAGCAGAAATTAACAAAATTGAGACCAAAACCACAAGAATCAATAAATCAAAGAGCAGGTTCTTTGAAGAATAAACAAGATAAAGAAGACTTTAGCCACACCTACCAAAATAAGGAAAGACTCATACCAATGCAAACAAATGAAAAAGGCAAAATCACAACAGACACCACCCAAATAAAAATCGTACACTCCCATAAACTGGTTAATCCAGAAGAAATGGACAGTCTCCTAGATACATTTGAACTGCCAAAACTGAACTGATACGATACTAAAAACTCTCAATGGTCCAACAACAGACTACGAAATTCTGACAGTAATAAAAATCCACCAATTAAAAAAAAAGGCCCAGGATCCAGTGGACTCACCTCCATAATTCTATACTCATCAATCTCTTTACTGAAATTGAAAAGGAAGGAGTACTGTGCCAAATTTATTTCTAGAAGCTACCCTTACCTTGATTCAAATACCAGGCCAGGGCTCAACTTAAAACTACAGGCCAATCTCTTTAGTGAACACAGATGCAAAAATCCTTAACAAGACACAGGCAAACAAGATGCAGCAAATCATTAAAAAAAAGATCATACATCATGACCATGCAGGCTTCATTCCAGCGATGTACGACAGGGGTGGTTCAACATACGCAAATCAATAAACATACTCAGAAAGAAAAAGCGTAACATGATCATCTCAATAGATACAGAAAAGGCCTCTGAAAAATTCAACATCCATTCATGAATAAAACCTTGAAGAAAATAGGTAGAGAAGGTCTTTATATCAATCTGATAAAAGCCATTTATGAGAAACTTACCGCCAACATCCCAATTAAATGGGACAAAGCTGAAAACTTCCTCTAAAATCAGGAATAAGATAAGGATATCCACCATCACCACACCTGTTCAATATAGTACTCAAAACACCAGCCAGAACAATAAGGCAAGAGAAAAAAGTAAAAGGGATGGGTACAGAAAATGAACAAGTCAAATTATCATTTTTTTGCATATAACGTGATTGCTTCATACAGAAGACCCCAAAAATTCCACCAAGACTCCTAGAACTAATAAGTTCAGCAAGGTAGCAGGATACAAAAATCAACACACAAAAACCAAGTGTTCCTACAGATCAATAATGAATCCAGAGAAAGAAATTAGAAAAACAATGCTATTCACAACTTTGAGTATAATTAAACAGTTAAGAATTGTAAGTGAAAGACCTCTATAATGAAAACTATAGAACTGTGAAAAATTACAGAGGACATCAGAAAAATGGAAACATCCCATTCCTGAATAGGTAGAACCAATACTATCAAAATGGCCATGCTACCAAAAAATGATATATAGGTTTAGTGCAATCCTAATCAAAATACCAATAGTATTCCTCACAGAATAAGAGAGAAATTCTAAAATTCATATGGAACTAGAAGAGACCCAGAATAGCAAAAGCAATCTTGGGTTTAAAAAAAAAAAAAAAAAAAGCAAGAGGCATCACCATCGAGGATTTTAAGTTATATTACAAGCTATGGTGCTCAAAGCAAAACAACACAACACCAACACCACCACCAACATTATAGTACTGGCACAGAAAAACAGACATTCTCATCAATGTCACAGAACAAAGGATGCAGAAAACCACTCCAGTACATTCAGTCATCTGCTACTTGACAAAGGAGACAAAAACATACCTTGAAGAAATGACAGCCTTTTTAATATGTGTGCTGGGAAAATTGGCTATGCATATGCAGATCTAGAACCATGTCCCCCACCATGTACTAAAATAAAATCAAAGTAGATCAAGTATCTAAACACTAAAACAATTTGCTCGAAGACAAAATCAGTAAGACTCTTGAAGACAGAGGGAGGCATTGTGAACAGAATCCCAACAAAAAATAATATCAAGAATCCATGAATGGAATACCAAATTTAAAAACTTCTACAAATCAAGTGAGGAGACAACCTACAAAATGAAAGAAAAAATTCTTGCCACTTCCTCGAGAAAGAACTTGTATCTAGAACACATAAAGGACAAGGGGAAAAAACAAACGCCAAATATAATTAGAAAAAAATTAGATGCAAAATCACAAAACGGAGAACTGGTATGAACAGACACTTCTAGAAAAACTACAAATGTCCAGTACATTTAAAAAAAAAATGAAAAAGTTCAACATCTCTGGCATTAGAGAAATTCACGTCAAAACACTGAGATTCTACCTTACTCCATAAAGAATGGCTATCATCAATAAATCAAATAACAACAAAATGAATGCTGGCAAGGCCGGGAGAGGGAGGCCTTCTGTACTCTTGGTGGGAATATACACTAATACAATTACTGTAGAGATTCCTCAAAAAACAATATAGAAATTTCATCTGATCCAGCTATTCCCCTTCTAGTTATCTTCCTGAAAGAGTTACAAACATCCTATTACACTGACACGTGCATACCAATATTTACAGCAGCACAACTCATGATAAATCCTAGAAGCAGCCTATATGTCCATCAACAGATGTACAGCTAAAAAAAAAAAAAGGTGTTTAAATAGACAAGGAAGCCAGGTCTGGTGGTGCATGCCTGTAATCCCAGCACTCAGGAGGCTGAGGCAGGAGGATCATTGTGAGTTCAAGACCAGCCTGGGCTACCAAGTGAGCTCAAGGCCAGCCTGAACGACCTAGCGAGACCCTGTCTCAAAAAGACAAGGGCCGGGGATTTAGCTCAATAGCATAGGCACCTGCCTGGCAAGCATGAGGTTGTGAGCTTGATCCCTGGTGCTGGAAAAAATATATATATATAAAATAAATAAATAAGTAAATAAATAGAAAAGGAGGCATTTCTTTACATACAGTGGAGTACTATTCTGCCACAAAGAAAAAGTTGAGTCATTTGTAAGAAAATGGATGCACCCCGAGATAATAATGTTAAATGAAACAAATCAGACACATAAACATAAATATTGCATGGTTTCTCTTATATCCAGAACATAAATAAAGAGCAAAACGAAAGCTAGATAATAGGAAGCAAGAAGATAGTTTTTGCAAATGGGAAAAAAACCCAGAGGTGGAGGGAGGAGGGAAGGGGAGGACAGAAGTTTAAAAAATTAAGATGTGTCCTGTACATGAGCCAACTCTGCAAAATGAATGTAATCATTATGTACTGCAAACACATACTAATAACAATTTTAAAAATTTGTTTAAAAGTTTGCTAAATCACACAAACTGGATTGGAACTTGTTTGTAATCCACCTGTCTCAGTTTCCCAGAAAGCAGGAATTATAGGTGTGCATCATAACACCCAACTGCAAAATTCTTTCACGGGTAAAATTTCCTTCTTAAAAATGTACTTCTACATGAAGAAGAAAATTAATTGAACTATGCCTTAGTCTATTTAGTTACTGTAACAAAATATCATAGGATGAACAGAAACAACAGAAATTTATGGCTCACAGTTTTAAAGAGTTGGGAGAACCCAAGATCAAGGCCTTATCTGATGAGAGTCATTCCTTATAGATGATGCCACCTATGTCTTCTCACATAAGAAAGGGGAAATAAAGTCCCCCTGGGCCTTTCATAACTATATTAATTCCAACGAGAGTAGACTCTTACCACTCCACTTACCAAAGTCATAACTTCTTAATAACAAACAATACACTGGACATTAAATTCAACACATAAATTTAAAGGACACGCTCAAAGCACAGCTGACTCCATCAGTTTCTTCTTGAAATTTTTGCTCTTCAAAGACACCAGTGGCAAAATAAAAATATACTTATCTGATAAACAATATATATCCAAAATCCAGAAAGACAACCCAGTGAAAACGCAAATACAAAAATAAGCAAAATATTTTAATGGAGATGTGACTGGAGGTCTACAAATGGCTAATAAGCATAAGCAAAGATGCTAAAACATCATTAGTCATTTGAGAAATACAAATTAAAACCACAAGGAGGTTTCATAATACACCCTCTCAAAAAACTAGAATAAAAAAGAATACCAAACGCTGGTGAGGAAATGGAAACTGGAATCCTATGCTGTTGTTGGTAATATGGTACAACCACTTTGGAAAAGTTTTACTTTAAAGCTGAAACCTTAAATATATAATCATTACACAACTTAGCCACAAACCCCTGTATATCTACTTAGAGCAGACAAAAACACATTCACACAAAGGCTTCTACATAATTGTTTAAAGCAGCATTATTCAAAGCAGTAAATTGGAAACAATTCTAATGTCCATCAACTAATGAATACAGAAAATGTATTCCCTGCGACAGAATACTGCGCAGTGATAAAATGGAATAAAGTACTACTGATAATACAAGGCAGATTTAGGGCAGAAACAAAGGACTGTATCTTGTTTGGTGACAGTGACTTGAAATTGTCATAGAGACTAAAAGCAGTCAATGGTTGCCTGGGAAGAGAAGACTAACTGCAAAAAGACAGGAGGGAACTTTCTGGAGTATGTGTGACTGCTGTTTTGGGTTTTTGGTTTTGTGTTTTTTTTTTTTTTTTTTTGTTTTGTTTTTAAAGGTAAGGTCTCACTACATAGCCCAGGCTGGCCTTGAACTCCTGGCAATCTTCCTACCTCAGCCTCAAAAGTGCTGAGATTAAAGGGGTATATGTCACCACATCTAGCTGGGAAATACGTTTTAAAACAAAACTGGACTGTGAAGATGGTTGCCTAACTATATAAAATCACTAAAAATCATTTAAGAATTTAATGAACAATGTGAATGGAAGGTAAATTATACGGCAATAAAGCTGTTAAATGGAAAATTAACAAATCAATCTTCTAAAATTTTTAATACAGAAGATAATTTAATTTTCAAAATATTCTCACATTTTACTCGGTACTTGCCAATATGCAGTAAGTCATGTTTTCACGCATAAATTGTAGGTAAGATTAGACACTCAAAATGAATAGCAGTTTCTCATCTAAAACATATTTTAAATAAATGTCTAGCTTATCACATACCTCCAATTTCACTACCAGTAGTAGTGTCCAAGAGGGAAAAAAAATCTATGCCCTAACCAGCGACTGTGACTGTTCGAGAGCAGTATGAAGCTCTGTGATAGAATCATTTTGTATCATGACAGGCTACCAGTGATAACATCATAGAAATGTACATGCCCTGATGCACACACGTCCTACACCAAGCACAGGTAAAACTAAGGGTGGCTGAATAAGTATATGGATTGTGGCACATTATTTTCCTAGATGCGATAGATACTGTACAATTGTGTACAATTACCTCTAACGAAAACAAGATAAAGGGTATGGGAGATTTCCCTACAAGTATTTACCGCAACTACATGTACATCTATAATTACCTGAAACTTTTTAAATTAAGATAAAACGCACTTTACACTTCTATGGAATACCAATGTATGATACATTGAGGCTGAATTATTATATTTAAGTACTGCAATATATTATTCTTTTTAGTAAGCACAAATCTTTTCCTGAATGGAAGTATATCTAAGAAATTATATGACGAAAACCAATCATGAACTATTGATTCCTAAAAGCCAAGAGAGAGACAGTGAGGGAAAAAAATTCAGCCCTTAATATATTCACACTCAGTTGCATAAAACAATCTCTGGAGGCAGATGTAAAATTTTCAGAGAACAAGAACAATCTCATCAATCAGAAAGGTATTTTCTACAGTGTGGTACAGGTGGAACCATGCCTCCAAAAGTATAAAACATGTAATATACACACCTTTCCTTCTGGATTCCAGATTTACCAACAAAGTTCACATCAGTAACTGAGCTTTCTTTTTAAGACCATGACATCTAACAAAAGGAATCAAACAGGATAACTAGAGCACCCAGCTAATACTTTAGTCTGTTGGGAATCTGCTTTTATCTTGGTTTATTATTCCAACCAGAAGTTGCGAAATTGTGAAGTTTAATTCCTTGAAGCAGTGACTGAATGATGACAGCTCAGAGAACAGAATGGACAGTTAACCAGGAAAAGGAGAACTGTGAAGAGAGCATGTGGGGGTAAAGCCCTCCTTTCTAAGACAGGGCTAACTATATATAAACAGCCATTTGAAAAACTGCAACACTACCTGATAGCTGGAACAATAGCAAGAAAAACAAAATGAGTACACACTACAGCTCTTTTGTTCCCTGAACAATACAGATAACTAAAAACAAAGGATAGAGAAGGGAAAGTATTAACAGGAGAACACACACAGTGTATAGTACAGAAGATTTTAAAAGGTGGGAAGAGGGGTGCAGAAGTCCTAATTTTAACTCTGGGAAGTATACTAGAGAAGAGTAAAACCAGTCAACCTTGCAATAAAAGTTGAATTCAAAAAGATTTCAACTAGGTTGCAAGCACAGGGAAGGGGGGTAGGGTGTCTGTGTGTGTGTGTGTGTTTAGTCTGTAATCTGAGCTACTCAGGAGACTAAGACAGGAGAGTCCCAAATTCAAGGCCAGCCTGGGCAACTTAGCGAGACCACCTTTCAAAAGATAAAAGGGCTGAAGGGTATGGCTCAGTGATAGAACACCTGAGTCTGGTGGGGGAGGGGACGGCATTTGTTAACCTTCTTCATGAAGGAAAAATACATAGGGAACAACAAAATATGGGGTTGGGGGGAGCAGGATATATAACTCAGTGGCATAAGCACTTGCCTGGCAAGCACAAGGTCCTGAGTTCAACTGCTGGTACCAATAAACGAACAAACAATAAAGTACTGTTTCCTAACCTTTACCCTACCTCCCATGTAAATGTGATAGACCCAAATGTTGGTGTCTTATAAATAAAACACAAATTCTGCTGTTGGTCCAAACACTTTGACAAACTCTTAAAATTAAGAAGCTCACATTCTGCTGCCCAGTTTAAAAGTATACAGTTTAGGGCAGGTGTGGAGGCACACGCTTGTAATTCCAGCACTTGGGAGGCAGAGGCAGGAGGATCATACCAAGTTCAAGACCAGCCTGGGCTGCGAAGTGAGCTCAAGGCCAGCTTGAACTGCATAGTGAGACCCTGTCTCAAAAAAAGAAAAAAAAAAGAAAAAAAAAAAAAGAGTATACAGTTTAAATATGACGACCAGGCATAAGTGTACACCATTATAACTCCAGCATTCAGGAGCACTAGGCAGGAGGATTCCAAGTTCACGTCCTGCCTGGTCCACTTAGTGAGACCCTACCTCAAAAATTTAAAAAGGATTATATCCATGTTACAGTGCTCATGGATTCAATCCTTCAGTGGTGCCAAAGAGGGAGAGAGTGTAAGAAAGAAAACATGAAATTCGCTTGCCTTAACCAGGACACATTTACAAAGATGCTCATAACAACACTACATGTAGCTAATGATATAGCTCAGCATCACAGCACCTGCCTCACAATGCAAGGTCCTGAGTTTGATTCCCAGTACCACAAACAAACAAACAACAGCACTACATGTAACAGAAAAAGAGAAACACCCCATTATTCAGTTGAAGAGTAGACAAGCTGCATTTTACCCAACTAAGTACTTAAATAGTGTGCATACCACCAGGATTCTAGTGTCAATAATTACATCTCAATACTGAGTGAAAAAGTCAAGACGCAAAAAGATATGAACAGTACATTTTCCAAAGAAAGAGTTATAGATTCATATAAACAGGTGCTAAAAATAGGAATAATAATGACATATGCTACAGCTACTCCAGTGATAGTGACTTGGAAAGGCACTGAGAAGAGTCAGAGATGTTCATTTAAAACTTACAGGTTCAACATTCATGATTTTTAAAAACTAAAACAATTGCAAAAATGTTAACAATAATATTAAGTGGTGAGCATAGAAAGCCATATTACTTTTTTGTGTTTTCTATTTGAAGTATTGTGCTTTTTAAAAGTTTTGAAATGAGTAGCATATTAAACGGGGGGGGGCACTTCTGTCTTAGGAGTGAAAGGACAGATCGTGTAAGACATATTTGAAAAGAAGAAATTATGAATAATTCTAAATGTATGTCTTAAAATCTTTCAAATTCACTTAACAGATTAAGCCTCCCAAACACACTGATTTCTGCTTTAAAATATTCAACAATTAAAAACAAAAAGAAAAACATCTTACTTCCTTATCAGGCCAAGATGGCTTTCTTTTTAAGAAAAACAAATGTATGGTATGTGTGTGTGAACTCTGGATGTATATATTATCACAATGTTTTAAGGCACTGAATACCAGAACTAGACAAATGTAATACAAGATAAAGAAAGATGAATCTCTCTCAAGAA
Source organism: Cuniculus paca (assembly GCA_004365215.1). Classification (NCBI taxonomy): domain Eukaryota; kingdom Metazoa; phylum Chordata; class Mammalia; order Rodentia; family Cuniculidae; genus Cuniculus; species Cuniculus paca. The sequence continues at coordinate 54,756 of RJWT010000109.1, forward strand.
CATGGATCCAAATTATAGGTTGAGCAGTCCTATCTCAAAATCAGAAATAATCAAAAATCCAAAGTTTTCTAAGTACCAAAAATAATGCCACAAGTGAAAAATTCCACACTTGATCCTTATGTGATAAATCAGTGGAAAGGCAGATGCAATAAAAATATATGAAGATACTTTAGGCTATTTTTACAGTGCATATGGGCTATACAAATTGTTTTTATACTTGGATCTCATCCCCAGATGAATACAAGCATTCCAAAATCCAAAAATTATCAAAATTCCAAAAGACTTTTGGTCCCAAAGATTTCAGTAAGACGTATTCAACCCGTACTATACTAGAGGAAACTGATCGCAGCTATAGCACGAATGGAAAGTTGGTTCAGTATCTGAAAAAATCCATATAATTCAACATGAACAGACTGAAGAAAAACTACAAGATCAAATCGAAGTGTTAATAAAACTCAATATGCATTCATTCAAATAATTTGAAAATTTCAGCAAACTAAGACATCTAGTCAACAAGCATAAGATAGTACTTGGAAGATCAACCAAATCTGTTAAGATAGTAATAGGAAAAAAATATATGTAAAAGGCATACAGTTTAAAAAGGAAGAAATAAATCTGTCTTCACTAACACTTTACACAATTACTGTCTAGGTAGAAAACTACAAAGTACATCTGTAATTCCAGCACTCAGGAGGCTGAGGCAGGAGGATGACTGCAAGTTAAAGGCCAGTCTGGGCCACATGGTTAAATTTAAGACCAGCTTGAACTACTTAGGAAGACCCTGTCTCAAAACAAACATTTTTAAAAATGCAAAGAACCGGCTAGAAAACTACTAAATTAACAAGGCCACAGGATACAAGTCAACATATAAAAATCTACATAGTAGCAATAATAATTGGAAATTAAAAAGAAAAATACCACTTATCATAGCATTCAAAAACGTAAGTACTCAGGGATAAATCAATCTATAAAACACTAAGACGATCAAAAGTTGAAATACGAAGGTATGTACCATCACATCTATGCACTGGAATACTATCATTAGGTCAATCTGCCACAAAATGATGTATTGCTAGCACAATAACCACTAGAGCCATGACTCTATCTGCATTTATTTAAATTTAAATCAAACTGTAAAATTCAGTACTTAAATTTCACTAGCCACATTCTATGCAATTAATAGCCATCTAGTGCTAGTGACTAAGATACAGTGGGGTGTGCAAGTACAGAACATTTCCCTCATTACACAAAGTTCTACTGAACAGTGCTTATCTACAGGTTCAATGAAATGCATACAAACTTGACTGGCAGACTACAATTTGCAAGGAAAAGATTCTAAAACAACCAAAACCTTTTTTGAAATAAAAGGGAACCAAGCTGAAGAGCTAAAGACACCAGATTTTATGACTTACCTTATTTACAATATCCAAGGCAGTCTGGTATTGACAAAAAATTAGGCATATAGTCAAAAAGAACAAAATAACCCAGAAAGACACACACACACACACACACACACACACACACACAGAGTCATCAGATCTTTTTACATAGATGTCAATATAATTTGATGGAGAATGACTTTTCAACAAATACAATAAAAATTGAGATATTTATATGCAAAAATTAAGAATATAGATCCATAACCTTCTCCACATCTCAAAATTAACTCAAAATGAATCTCTGAAGCTGGGCGTGGTGGCATATGCCTGTAAACCCAGCACACAGGAGGCTGAGGCAGGAGGACAGCTGCAGGTTTGAGGCCGGCTTAGGCTACACTGTGAGTTCGAGAACAGCCTGAGCTACATAGCAAAACCTTGTCTCAAAAGGGGAGTGAGGGGCAGAGGTGAGGAGAAGGGGAGAGAAGAGAAAAATCACAGAACTAAATGTAAAACCTCAAACTTATAAAAACTTCTAAGCCAACATAAAGGAAAATCTTTATGATCCTAGTTTAGGGATTTCTTGTAATTAAAAGAAAAAACTTTTATACTGAATTGCATAAAAATATAACAATTTTCTTGAAAAGAATACATGAAAAATCATAGGCCAGAAGAAAGTATTTGCAAAAACATATACCTGATTCAGAACTGTTATCCAGCATATCTGACAAACTGAGAGCTCAATGAGAAATTAACACAATTAAAAGTGGGCAAAAAATTTAATTCACTTCACCAAAGAAACACACAAAACTTATAGAAGCATGTAAAAAGATGCTTATATAGTCATCAGGAAAGGAAAATTAAAACTGCAGTGAGTTCACTACACATCTACTTCAATGGCTATTAACATTAAAATAATCTGGAATGCCAGGAACTGAGGAGGATTCACAGAAACTGGAATTCATGCAGTAATGCAGAGAATGCAAAATGAGACTTTCTGGGAGAATGGAAATACTTTTTTCTTGATTTATGTTTTAAGATTTAAGTTCATCAAAGTTCACACACCTTTATACTAAAAAGGGTTTATCTTACTATATACATATTACCTCTAAAAATCAAACTTTTTACAAAAAGCTCAACATTTTAAAATATTTTCTGTTAAATATAACATTTCAGTTTTCCATCCAAAAACTGCTTTCCTCATGCACTTTTAAATGGCCTTCTGAGGGCAACTCACTAGGGACTTCTAGTGTCTCTCTGGGACAGAAGTTTTCTTTCTCTCAATAAATATATTCTGCTCTTTTAAAAAAAAAAAAGGGGGCCTTACATAACCAGCTTCATCAAACCTGTACCCTGTAAGATAACCAAATATTCCATATTATGAGACAATCTGTTTATAATGCAGAGGAATTTAAAATCAGTCCCATGAGCTTCAAAAGGGATGAAGACATGTAAATCATTCCACCTCTGCTAAAAAGCTCCAGGTGCTCCACAATTACCTACAAAGTCATCAAGAAGAGTAATCAATAAGAAAGAATTCTAAATAACAAATCTTACAAAAGAAAAAGAACCACTAAGGATGTATTACAGATGGTAACTTAAAAAAATAACCACCAAGCTGTACTCATACACATTTCCCAGGGGTAAATTAGATGAACAGAGGAAGAGAAACATATGGACCAGAAAAGCAAAGTTCACATCCTCAAGTCCCTTATATCAAACAACAAACCTACCAAGCTAACAGTTATTTGAGAACAGCAAGCCAAAGAAAATCCTTCCTAATATATAAGTACTGAAAGTCAGATAGTTGTCATTGTTTGTGGACTATAACAAGAATACATCACAAGAGTGTTCATCCCAGAAATTAGGAGAACTGGAAACTTGAAAGAGTTTTTTCATTATAAAATACCTTTTTGTAATGTAATGGGGGAGGGGTGCACACCATTTCTTTAAGAGGTAAAGGAGCCCCAAAACAGAACATAATGAGCATGGTAGCAGTCAATACTTCACACGAAAGCAGCACCTTTGGTAATCTTCCTACAGTCAAGACTAAACCCAGAGTGAGTGTACAGTCCAGCGTCTATTCCACTGACCTGCTCCAAAATCCTCAGAAAGTTACCTAACCTCATTGGTTTTAGTTTTCTTGTATATAATGGTTGGATGAAATGATCTTTAAAGCCTGTTTTTAAAGAAATTTTTCTAAGGAGGAAGAAATGACAGTGTAACCAAGAGCAATTTAAAGAATTCAAGCTCTTTTTGGTTAGATATACTGTGGCACATTTTACTATAAAAGACGATTTAACATTCCAGTTTTTAAAAGTGTATTTATTTCACAATAGGATATAAGCCTTACATAAAAAAGCAAGATGTTGCTGAACAAACCCTGAGCACAAAACATATGAAAGACCTACACACCAAGACCCACCATAATCAAACTACTGAAAAACCAGTTATACCCAGAAATTTTAAAAGCAGCCAGAGAAAACAAAACACCTTCTATGTAGAGGAATAAACAATAAGACTGTTCATCAGAAATGATGAACATCTTTAAAACAATGGAATATCTTTAAAAATGAAAATTGAACTCAGAATTTTACAATCATTAAAAACATCTTTCAAATGAGGCCAACAAAATGGATGCCTTACACACTGTTGGAACTACAGAATGAATATAACCACTTCAGAAAATAATGGGACAGTTCTCTAAAAGGTTGAACATAGTTGCCATTTGCCTAGCAAGTGCACTCTTGGAGGAAGAGAGAGGTTTGACATATACATATACCCAAGAGAAATTAAAACAAATCTACATAAAAATATGTACACATTCACAACAGCATTATTCATAAGCCAAAAGGTAAAACTATTCAAATGTCCATTGACTGATGAATGGTTAAACAAAATGTGGTGTATGTCTATGACGGAATATTACTTGCCCATCAACAGACTGAAGCCCATGAATCAATACATACACTGCACCAAAGATGAACCCAGGAAACATGCTAAAGAAGCCAGTCACATAAGACCAAATACTGTATGTTTCCAATTATATGAAACACCCAAATTGGGTAAATCTTTAGAAACAGAATGGATATTGGTGGTTGCCTAGAGCTTAGTGCAGGGAGGAATGGGGAAAGGCTGGAAGGTGGTGGCTAAAAGGCACAGGATTGGGAGAGGAGGGCAGAAGAAGACAAGTAATGTAGCAATGGTTTATAACTCTGAATACACTAACCACCACTGAATTGTATAATTTAAATACTTACACTGTATGACATGTAAATTATATCTTAAAGCTGTCACCAGAAATGGGACAAAATAAAAGCTTGAGATGTTAAAAGAATTAATTATCACCAGACCTCTACTCTTAAGTAATATTAAAGGAAATTCTTCAGGCACAAGAAAAAATTACTGGAAAGAAATGTGGATCTAGACAAAGGAATGAAAAGCTAAGAAAACAGTAAATTTTTGGACAATACTTTTAATGTTTTAAAAATTAACTACTTAAATCAAAACTTGTCTAACAATAGCAAAAGACCAGGGAAGTGAAACAGGCATTACACTACTATAAAGACCTTTTACTGCATGTGAAGAAGTATATCCCTTGAGGGCAGACTATAACAAACTGAAGGCATATAACAAAGCAACAACTAAAAAAATCTGTTACACAGGGTGTGGTGGTGTACATTTGTCACCCCAGCTCACTGGAGGCTGAGGCAGAAGGATCACAGTGGGCTACTCTGTGAGTTCAACGCCAGCCTGGACTACCATAGCAAGACCTGTTTGAAAAAACAAATAACAAACATACATACATTAAAAAATCAGTTACAGCAAATAAGTTAATATGGCAACTTTAAAAAAAGGAAGGTGGGAGCTTCCAGTTAAACCAAAAGAAGGCAGAAGAAAATGAAGTAAAGAATGAATGAAAAAAGTAAACAACAGCAAGGCGGTAGACTTAAAACCAATAATATCAACAATAACACTTAAGTGTAAATTATCTAAACATTATAATTTAAAAGCAGAGATTAATATTTGATTTAAAAAGCAAAACCCTACCATACACTGCCTAGAAAAACAGTATTTCAAATATAAAGACACAAAAACACGGGCAAAAGTATACCATGCCAGCACTAGCGAAAAGAAAATCAAAATGACTATATAGTGGACAGAGTACATTATAGAGCAAATAGTATTACACCAGGCTAAAAAAGGTTGTTTCATTTTGATGAAAGAGTCAATTCATCAAGAAAGACATAACAATTCTAAATATTTATGAACTTAATAACAAACCTAAACATAATTAAATTAGGAAATAAAACCAGAAAGGTATTTGGGAAACCTTCACAAATCTAGAAAATATTTCTTATGAATAACCCATCTATCCAAAGAAATGACAAAAGTATTGAATGAAAATGAAAACAAAATCAAAATTTGTGGGTTACAATTAAAAAAGCATCTAAAGAGAAATTTATATCAACAAATACCTGGGCTGGAGATTTAGCCCAGCAGTTCAAGCGCTTGCCTGGTTAAGCGTGAGGTCATGAGTTCAATCCCTGGTACCAAAAAAAAAAACAAAAAACAAATACCTAAATTTGGAAACTGGCATAGGCCAGGTGTGGTGGCATACACCTGGGAATCTCAGAACTTGGGAGGCTAAGGAAGGAAAATCACAGGTTCAAGAGGCCAACCTGAGCTACACAGTGAGCTCAAGGCCAGTCTGAACTACATAGCACGATCCTGTCTCCAAAAAACAAAAACACTGACATAGAATAGCAAATGAAATTCATGATCAGCTAAGAAATCAAATAAACCAGAAGTCAATGTAATACAAGACAGAAATAAAGCAAAAAAAAAAAAAAAAGTGAAATTCAAAACTTGTTAGAACCAACAATCTCCTGACAGACCAGACTCATCAATAAAGACAATACAAATTATCAATAAAGAATAACACATCTCCAGATTTTACAAATACTAAAAAGATAGGTAAGCCAGGTGTGATGGCAAATGTCTTATCAATTCTAGCTACTCTGGAGGCTGAGACAGGGTTGTAAATTTGAGGCTAGCTTGAGCAACTTAGCAAGACTATCTCAAAATAAAATTTTTAAAAAGGCCAAGGATATAGCTCAGTGCCTACCTAGCAGGCTGAGACCCTGTGTTCAAACCCCAGTACCACCAAAAAGGGAGAAGGAAGAACAGAAGGAAGAAGAAAAAAAAAGGAATATTAGGAAGAACTTTATTTTTAATTAAATAATTTCTATTTCCTTGGAAAGTACCAACTGCCTAAACTCACCCAAGGAAAAAATTCAAACTTGTTTTTACATCTTAAAGAAAGTGAATTTGTAGTTAAAACATACCTACAAAGAAAATGCTCAACTCAAAGGGTTTCACTGTTTTTCAATAATTACAAAAGAAATATCCATTCTATACAAATTCACTAGAAAACTAAATAGGGAATACTTTCCAAATCATTCTATGAAACATTACTTTAAATATAAAACCTGGCATACATTTTATAATGTTTTTAAGAAAACCACAGACCAATGTTCTCAATGAACAAAGATGTAAACATTCACAGAAGTATACTCCAACATGGATAATGTCATGAGGCTACCTTATGACAAAGTGGGATTTGTCACTGGACTGCCAAATTGGCTTAAAATTCTTAAATCAACCAATTAACTCTGAAAAAGAACAAACTTGGAGGTTTTACACTCATATTTCAAAACTTAATATATAATGCTACATCAATGAAGACCACAGACCTAATGTAAAAAAAGACAAACAGGTCAATGGAACACAAATGAGTGTATTAATAGTTCACTGATTTACACCAAAGATGCAAAGGCAATTCAAAAAAACATTATTTTCAATAAAGGGTATTGGAACTAGATAATCATATTTAAAAAAAGTTACCTCATCCTTACCACCAATCGGCACCGAAACACTAATTCAGAATAGGCTAAAGTCCTAAACATAGGACTAAAACTGTAAAACTTATAAAAGCAAAGTTATATGAAAATCTTAATAATCTTAGGTTTTGACAAAGATTCATAAATGACACAAAATTAAGTTATAAAAAACTAATTAAACTTCCTCAAAATTAGCAAGTCTAATTGGAAAAGTATCCAATCTTGGTATTTATCCAAATAAAGAATTCTCACAAATCACTGAGCTAAACAATCAAATTTAAAATGAGTAAATGATACAAACACTTAAAAAAATTACACAGATGTCAAATACGCATGAGACATTCTCAACACCCCTTGTTACTGTGGAGGTATAAATTAAAATCATAGTAAAATACCACTAGACACCCACCAGAATTCCAAAGTTTATATCAAGACTGGACAAGTTGTGGGAAAACTGGAACTCATTCAGGGTGCTGGTGAGAATTTAAGATTATACAATCACTTGGAAAAAGTTCAGTAATTTCCTAAGTTAAACCTTGTTCAGGAATATATACTACAGCTCTGTTTAAGAACTAAGAACTGAAAAACAACTCAAATGCTTGCCATCTAGTGAATGGATGTACAAATTTGTAGATTATCCATACAACAGAATATTATTCAGTAAAAAAAAAGATGAACCTCAAAATAAGCACACCAATTTAAAAAAAACTGGACAAAAGAGACTAAACACACTAATAAAGAATTCACGAAAATCCAAAACTAATCTTTAGTGACAGAAAATGATTAAATGGGAATACAAAAGGAAAGAAAAATTTCAGGAGTGATAGATGTGATCACTGTTTACATTGTGGTGTTATTCTAGGTTATATTTTAAAGTGAAGTTTCTTAATATACCAATTATACTTTTAATAAGACTTAAAAACAAAGATGGTAAATGCTGTGCTTTTTCTCTTGATGCAGCATATTCTTGGTTTTCTTAAAAGCTAATACTAAAATTACCTTTTAGTCTACATAATTTACCTTACACGAGCTTTACTATTTATCAGAAAATCTAGTTGTTTTAACACTATCTGGGGATGTATTCTAGAAGCACTACAAATAAATCATTTTTGAACAGCAAGGTGATTTTTCCACTAGCTTATACTGTTCATATTTTTTTGTTTGTTTTGTTTTTTGAGACAAGGTCTTGTTACGCAGTTCAGGATACCCAGCCTTGAACTCACTATTTAGCCCAGGCTGCCCTCGAACTCAACAGTAATTCTACCTCAACCTCCAGAGCGCTGGGATTGCAGGCAAACACTACCACGTACAGTCTGTACATATTTTCAAAACACGGTATCTTTGAATTTGGTGTGATTTTAAGTGACAAGAGATCTCACACTCACACTCCATAAACTACAAAGTGCAACATTTCAGAAATAATCCATACTGCCAGAGTTTCACAAAGGCATAAAGTAGTTTCACTAATGGTTCAAAGAGATCATCAATCTAGCCTGTTATTAGAGTATATTTTTCATATATTTTGGAGTCACTATGCTATTTCCAACAGTAGAGTAATTCTACTTTCTTTCCTTATCTTCAGACCATTATCTGATCTAAATGTTTTCCCACCTAGCACATAAAAATACACAAAAGAAAAAAACAGCTTGAGTTTATTCAAAACAACTGTGTACAGTTAGTTCTATGTTGCTTTGTTCATGTCATTTGTGTTTTCATGGCCAGGATACAAAGATACAAAGAGAAGTGTGGCTTCTTCCACTACTTTTTGAGTCTGTTCTTGAAATTCTAAAGTTAGGAAATAAAAGTAAATTTGCCAGAGCCTATCTAGGGTTTGGAGGAGTTTGTTGGTCTGTTTTGTTTTCATTTTTTCAGGGGAAAGGGGGTGAAGCCAAGACTGAAGAGTAAAGGCTAATAATTATAATAAATTTGGCGCTTAGATAAGGATATTTAAAGTTATACCAGACAAGTGGAGGTTACCTGCTAATTGTTTTTACATTCATCACTCTTTCACTGATTTCCACTACAAAAAATAGGCAGAGACCCAAAAGCCTTGCTTTCTCTACCTAAAGCCTATGACACAATTTTAAAATGTGTTCATTCATATATGATAACGGCAATGAGCTTAACGAAAAAATTCTGCTAAACTCAAGGTAAAGTTACATCCTCTAACAGAAAACCATAAAAAAAATTCTAATTTCTCTACAAACTGCAGATACTAACTTTTTTTTTGGTACCAGAAATCAATTGAACTCAGGACCTCACACTTGCCAGGCAGGCACTGTGCTGCGAAGCTATATCCCCAGCCCTGATACTGACTCTTAAAAATAACACATCCATCAGTCCAAAAGGCCTATTCTTTAAAGGAAAGAAAATACAAGCAGTAACACCACATAGTGTATCTTACTTTCTCTTACAAATCAAGCTGTAATCCAGAAAGGTTTGTTCAATTTGCTATTCAGATAGGTTAAAGCTTTAAAATGCAAAACTGAATAGTAACACCACAGTAAATTCAAAGTTAAACAGTCTGTTTTCACTTCTTTCCTCTGAAGTCTATTTCCATTATAACACTAGCAGAAGAGTTAAAATGACGAGAATTGGGGAAAAAAGTTCCAAAATACATGCATCATTCTACTAAGAGTCTAAAGAGCTGTTCTATTTCACTACATTGAAGAACACAAAACACTACCATAAAGTCAGGTGTGGCAGCACACGTCTATAAATCTTAGCACTTGGGTGGCTGAGGCAGAGGGACTGCTGCAAGTTCAAGGCCAACCTGGGCTACATAGTGAATTCAAGGTCATCGTGAACTACACAGTGAGACCCTGTCTCAAAAAACAAAACAAAACAAAACAAAACAAAACAACACAGTTACTGTAATGTGAATTTGGCTTTGGAGACAAGGCAGTTGAACCAATCAAGAAAACAGTCCTATTTATAAAGCAATATTTCATACAAAACTATAGACAATAAATGGTACAGGAACTGGAATAATTACACCCTGCTTGATAAGATCATTAAAATAAAAACTTCCAAATGATCTAAACTAAAAGGTATAAAGATTACACTGATCACCAAGAAAAACAAAGCACTATTTTTACCAATGTTGTGAGCATCGAGTAGTAAAATTTTGAAAATACATCTTTGGAAACCACAGGAGAATCAAACTGATGTGTGGCATTGATATAACTACAGTAAGTCCCTGACTTACAAACACTGAAGCTGGGAACTTTCATAGGTGTACTGTATTACAGAGTCTCTGTCAGATTTGTCAGATTACAAATGAATCAGACTTACGAATCTTCTTCCAGTCAGGTACTTACTGTACAAACAAAAATCTCCTCACCTAAAGACTAATTTGGTCAATATGAGGATGAAATTTACTCACTGTTGAATACAACATTTCCTGTTCATTTTTTTTAAACTGGTACTGAGGTTACAAGTTGCTATATAACGTCTACTGAAAAACCAACTTGTTACTTCATTAATATCTCTATGCTGAAAGTACTCTAATAATTAAGTGGTTACTAATGTCTAATAACTTAAAACACAGCAAATTCTCTTTTTACCAAAGCATCCCATTTCAAGTCTTCACTCATGAAATTCACATTAGAACAAAGAGTTCTGAAAACAGTATAAAATAGCATTGCTGAAAAGGAAAGATCATCTAAGGCTTAACTCTGCAAAAGAAGAAATCAGAGTATCCAAATGATTGGGTTCAAAAAATTCTCTAGCTCATGTCTTGAAAATATTTTATTAAAAGAATTACAACCATGTTGAGTCCTAGTCCAACTTTATGATTTTTATTTTAGTCTACCTTCATAAACCATTTTTTTTTCCTTAATCTAGTTGCAGTTTTTAAAACCTTCAGCTGGTGAGTACACAGAAGAAAACTTCAGAGGAGGGCATTCTTTGGAAGCCTTCCTTAGGGTTCACCTTTTAAAAACAAGACACTCCCTCAGAATACCATATTCTGCCACTAACTGTTGTCTTGCTATGGGCAGAAAAGCAGGTATGAACTTGGAAGAGAAACATAATCAAAAGAACCACCCACTTTAAAAGTAACAGTCTATACAAAGAATAAGTTTAGAAACTAAAGTGAGGAAGGAAAGTAGGTGGCAATATTTCCAAGGAGTTTGCCAAGTTGTTTATTTTGGCTATTTTTTAATTTCTCCTTCTTCTTCTTCTTCAGTGAGCATACCCACTTTCAGAGAGGATTAACCAACATCTGACATAATTACCTTAGAAAGTATTTAAACAAGGGATGAGAAAAATGGATTGCACTCTAAAAAGGTACACAAAGAATACAAAAACAAAATAGTAAGACCATGCCACTGAAGATTTAACAATTTGGTCTGCCCCTGAGGGCTTCAAGTTTAAATATGGGGCAGCAAATATAAACGAAAAAATTCCAGCACAAAATGATTCTGTGCTAAGCTAGAAATACAGCACATACACACAAACCCACCAGCAGCACAATATTTCACTGATCACAGAAGAACTGAAGTTCTCCAAGAGTCTTGAAGTGAAAGCCACAGTTTACTAGAGAGCAATAAGCAACAAGTTTTCAGACAAGTTATAGAAGCGTATGTGGCAGGCAGCATAAAAAGAACATATTCAGAGAACACTAATGAGTTTGACCAGAAAGTACAGCACCCAAGGTTGTTAGGCAGACAAATTACTTTACGTGTTTTCTTTATCTATGTGTTCTTCAGGCAGCATAACAGACCAGACTCTGCGGACTAATTTTGCAACTACTACAATGGTACAGGTACAGGTCTGGGCAACAAAAGCTTGCAGTTAGTTAAAGTATATGCTGAATTAAAAATGAAATAAGGACATAAATCAAAATAGTTGCACCAGAAGTAGTACTAGAAATAAAATCAGTAGAGTTTGGTTATGTTATGAATGGATTATAAATTATTGTCCAAAGATTATGTGGTTGTATACTAGAATGCCATTATTAGAGGGGAAAAAAAAGGCTAAAAAGAGTAACAATCCTCTAAAGCTCTAAAACATGATGTCAAGTACAACTCTACTAATATAAATGATTTAGAAATAATTAGCACTAATTAGCATTTCCTTATCTGTTAAAATGGGAACATGAAAAAATGCGTAAGATGGGGTTAACATCGAGTCAGCTGTATGTTAAAACATCAGGTCCTTATCTGCACTGGATAGGGTACAAACTGAGCTCCACTGTTCTTAAAAATGAACTAACCACCCCCCCCTTGCAGGTCTGAGTTACAGCATATAACCCAAACAGTTGATGTTCAACAGATAAATGCTAAAAGCAGGAAAAACATCTAATGTATACCTGTTCTATGAGACACAAGCTCTGATGTGGGGTATGACTCAATATTAACTATTTCAGTAATAAAATATTCTTTTCAAAAAAAGTGTCAGTGCCATTCTTTAAATTAAATAATACTGTGTAACAAAGATCTAAGTATGAGTTGCCCTGGGGCTGCAACAGACCGGTTAATACATACAAACACATTTGTCTTCCACACTAGGTGTTCTGTCATGACTTCGTAATCCCAGATACCCTGAATAGAAGACTGAGTGAATCCAGCATTGGGTCAGCCTGTACTGACTTTAATATCTTAAAATGAGAACATCAGAGAGAGAATTTTAAAAATAAAAAATTATTGTGAAAACTGTTCAATTACATATAAACTCAACACTACCAAAAATTTTTAACAGATGAAACTTTCCTATTCAGAAAACTCAAATGTATCAGTATCTATTTATATATGATGGTGGAATATAGTATATTACAAATAAATTTTTCTAGTCATTCTTTTAAAACTGCCAAAATTGACAATTCACCACATTTTAAAACTGGAAGACAGAGAAGTAATCAATTAAGTTGAGAATTTCAAATTTTAATTGCAACCTAGGAATTTATATCCCAACTGAGCATGTACCTTTAGTACATATATGAAGTACCTCTTTACTCACAACATAATAGCAGTAACATAAACTGTGTACAGTGAAATAAAGAAATCTTAGACACTGAGATCTCCCGCGACAGAAATCTTTGAAAACGGTTACACCAAATTTCATTCCAAGTTAATCAGTATAGCCACATTCCACATTTTTTACATAAGAAAACCCGTAAAAACTAAACGTAGAATTTCAACTAAACGTTGAAATTTGACAAGATTTAGAAACAAGTTCTCCCTGCAGAATATGATGGATGCCATGTGTAAGATTTACAGTCTTTTAATCTACAGAAAAGGATGGGTAGACAGAAAAATGGGACAATGCCAGGTAAAATCATGCTGACACAAAAGAGAAAAATCTGAAATCCAATAGGCAAAGAACATCCTACACACTTACCTACCCTACTACTACTCCCATGCTGAGCATCAAAATACGACTCCTCTTCTTACAAACACACTTCAAGAGGGGATACCAAAAGTACTGTCAAGATAAGCTGACAGCATGCTGCATTTTGTCTCGTAATTTCTAACAGGCTGTATACACTGTGACTTCCTCAATATTTTAATTGCAGAAGGAATTGAAAATAATGGCAATACGAACAGTTAAAAGCCAAATCCACAGTACTAGCACACAGAGCCTGAACACCTAATGATACACACTTGCCCAGGAGACAAGTGCCTTCCACAGCACCACTGCCTTGGGACAGTCAATTATTCACAAACTCACTGCTCCTCCCCAGTGATTTTAGTGGTGGTATGCAGTGTTCTTTCAAAGAAGCATGTGATTTTCTGAACAGCATTTCAAAGAATCTGATTTTAAGACAGCATATATTGCACATTCTTAGTGTTTTAATTGGTATACTTCTCCAAGAAACTGGATGAGAAATACTCAACTTTATCAAGAGAAACAGCAACAATAAATCCCAGATGTGTTAAATTTTTGTATTACAGGTAATCTGATTAGGCTAATTAGATAAATCTGAGCAAGGTAACTGCTTAACTGGCATTATTTTACTGCTCACCTCTAATCTAAATGGCCCTAGAAGAGAGTGGTGCATTCTTTGAGATGACAAAGGTGGAAGGGAAATAACACAGTTTAAAAAAATACTTGATACTATGATAATTTGTCCATTTAATTAAATCATCTGCCTTCTACTCTACTGGGTATGAAATTAAGCTTGCTTTTCTGAGCTTGGGCTTCAACTGTAAAAGTTGGAAGGACAACTCTCACGATTGCTTTGACTATTACATGAGGGGGGACATAAAACTGACAAGCAAAATATAAAGCCCTATGCATAGCAATTCAGAATATCCTAAGACATATGGTCTAAATGTTCAAGGACCTGGTGCATTATCTGTCTACTCAGTCAAGTTATAATTTAAAAGGGTCCCAGCTGGACATGGTGGTGCACACTTATCATCACAGCACTCTGGCAGGCTAAGGCAGGAGGATCACAAGTTCAAGGCCAGCCTCAAAATAAACAATGAAGCGCAGGGGGCTGTAGCCCCGTGTGAAGACCCTAGATTTAATTCCCAGTACCAGAAAACAAAGTTAGGGCCCCAAACTGTAATCCTGGAAAATGAGAATTATTTCATATACCACTATTAATATTACAAAATCAGCAATGCTTTTTTAAGACTGACTAATCAACCTAAATAAACTATATGCTATACAAGAATAACACTACCATTGTATAACACATGCTGTTTACAGTGTATAGTCTGGGCCTAAACGTGTGCTAAAATATGCTACATATAGTCATTCATTTTGTCCTTATAATACTCCCACAGAAGACATTTCCATATTTTATAAATGAAAAACTATATATGTGTATATATATATACAAGATAGATAGCTATACTACTAATCTGTTAGTTCATCCAAAAAGAAGTTTGTGCTCTCACTGATCATTTTTGTGCCTAAATCTTGTAACCGAACAACTACTTCTAAGATAATATGCAATATTAATTAGTGTTAATTTCCTACTACTTTTTGAAATTCTCTATCATTTCTATCCTTTTTGTTTTGCTTTTTAAAATTAAAAAAATGCACATTAAAATTCAAAATAAATGAATGAATGAAAAACTAAAGCACAAGTTCAAGTAAGCTGCCTAAAAACACAAGATTAGCAAATGAAAAGAGATACTGTTACTCAAACTTGGACTGAACACCAAAGCTCTCAACATGTCCTCTACCATATAGCAGCCACTAGCCCACTGTGGCTATTAAAACACTTGAAATAAGCCTAGTCTGAATTAAACTCTCAAATTATTGAACAGCCACAAGATTTTAAAAACAGCCTAAAAAACGTAAACTACCTTACTCTACAATCATTTTATTGTTTTGTTTGAGACAGGATCTATTTAGTTCACACTGGCCTCAAACTTCCAGGGATCCTCCTGCCTCTGCCTCCCCTCCAGGAGTGCAGGGATTACAGGCCTACTATTGGTTACTTTTTGAGAACGGTATTTTGGGTATAATGAGTTAAAATATATTCTTGTAAGCAATATGGCTTGCTTTTTACTTTTTTCCTATGGCTATTATCAAGTTTTAAATTACATGTGACTTGTATTTTATCTTGGACAGTGCCCATTTAAATCAAACAGGGTATCTTTAATAAAACACAGAGCACAGCTGGGCATGGTAGCACACCCCTGTAATATCAGCACTCTAGAGATCGAGGCAGAAGGACTGCTGCAAGTTCGAGGCCAGCCTGAACTACATAGCAAGACGCTCTCAAAAAACCCCCCAAAAACAAAAGGCACAAAACAATTTTTCTTTTCTCTTTTTAGAGATGCTGTCACTACATAGTTCAGGCTGGCCTTGAACTCACTATGTAGGCCCAGGATGGATTAGAAATTGTAGCAATTCTCCTGCTTCAGCTTCCTGAATGCTGGAATTACTTACAGGCATGCACCACTGCCAACAAAACCAATTTAAATTCACAAATACAGTATGTTTCAGAGAATACATTCAGATATTTCCCAAACTTAATAGCTGTTTTAATACCAACTTAGTGTAAGCAACAAAAGCAAAATTGTGTGTGTGTATTTTGGGCAGTACTAGGGATTGAACCCACAGTCTGCACTGAGCTACATTCCCAACCCTTTTTGTTGCTGTTCTAGCTTTTTGAGACACGTCTTGAACTGCTAGTGATCCTCCTGACTCACCTCCCACATGTTCAAACTATAGGTGTACACCACCACACCTGGCCTATCCTTATTTATTTATTTATTTATCTGTTTTGGTACTAGGTATTGGTTGCTCCTGGTGGCTTTAAACTGTGATCCTCCTGCTTCAGCCTTGATTGGGACTACCACCGCCACACCCAGTAAAAGTTTAATATAAAACATGGTTCCACTTAAGTTTCAATATTCCAAAACAGAAAATCTTAAAATTCTCATAAAAATTGACTTTCTCCAAACAGAAAAATGGTAAGGCCGCATGCCACAGAAATTATAAAAAGCATTTACCATCTCAATGAGAGCATATTTTGATCAATCCTTCCAGATATATACAGAATATAATGGTTTATGAAACTTAATTTGTTTTATTATTTGGGGGATGATGGATGCATTTGTTTATAGGGGGGATGGCCATGGGTCTCACCTGACGTGGAGTTCAGGAACGGAAACAAAATTCTGCTGAACACTTTTGTGAACCAAACTGTTTCCAAACGGAAGCATTACTGAACCAAGGAATTACTGTATATGTGAACAGTATAAAATATTAAAAGTAGGATCATATAACTTTCTTTTTTTGATTAATATATTAAGAAAAATTTCCTTCATCATTATATATTCTTTGTATTTTCTGAACTTACTTTGAATTATAGACTTGTGAAAAATTGAAAACATAGTACACAGAGGTTCCATGTAATCTTCACCTAGTTTCCTTGCAATGCGCACCTTCTTGATTATAGTACAATGTCAAAACAAGAAAATAGGGCTGGGCATGGCGGCACATGCCTGTAATCCCAGCAGTGGGGAGGTTGAGGCAGGAAGATCACCACGAGTTCAAGGCCACCTTAGGCTACATGGTGAGTCTGAGGCCAGCCTGGAGTATATGGTGAGACCTTGTTGCAAAAAACCAAAACCAAAGCAAAAAAAAAAAAAACCAGAAAATTGACATTACTATGCGTAGTGTGTGCCGGCGGGGGGGGGGGGGTTGCAATGCCCTTTTGTGCTTTTTAACTTTATAAATATTTTTTAAAGTTTTACATGACTAAAATTTGTACATATTTATGGGGTACAGTTCTGATCCTGTACACAGTATGTAATGATCAAATCAGTGTAATTAAAATTCTCATCTCTTCAAATATTTATCATCTTTCTGCTAAGAATATTTCCTTTTATATCCTTTGGAACACATAAATTGTAGGTTACTGTACCCTACTATATGCCACAGAACACCATAATTTAGTCCTCATTATTTTATTTTTGTACAGTCTTGGGCACTTTCTTGGTCACTAGGACAAAATACCTGATACAGTACCCCTAACTTGAAGGAAGACAGGTTCATTTTGGCTGTTTCTAAGATTTTGGTTCATGGTTAGCTAGCTCAGAAATGGCAGAGTGGATGGGCCTCGAGGTAAGAAAGCTGCTCAGTTCACCTCAGCCAGGAAGCAGAGAGAAAAGGAAGGAGCCAGGGAAAGGAGTCAGACCTTTCCCAGTCATGCCTCTAGTTCTCCCCACCCGCCACCCCACAGACCATGCCCCGCTACTAAAAGCACTCAGTTCTGAACTCAGGCATGGATTAGCTCAATCTACCCCCTTACCCAAGCTGTAATATCAAACATGTAGACTCACCACCAGTCCTAGACTCCCCGCAAACACTCATCTGTTCATAAGCTCTACCACTTTGTTGCTTCAAGAACGTTAATGGCATGCTACAGTATTAATAAGACCTTTTCAGATTAGCTTTCCTCACGCAGGACAACACTGCTGAGATCTCCCAAGTTATTCTAAGTATCATTACTCTGTCACTTCTGTTGCTCAACAGTACTCCATAGTATCACTATGCCACTCACCTACTAGAGGACATTTTGGTTGTTTCTAGTTTGGGGCAATGACAAAGCTGTGAACATGTTTTGTGGGAATATAAGCTTTCATTTCTCTGGATAAATGTCCAGGAGCACAACTGATAGATGTTACTGTAAGAGACTGCCAGACTATTTTCCAGAGTGAAATTCAACATTGTACATTCTCATTAGCAATATATGACAAATCTAAAAACATTTTTAACAGCTGCAATATATCCTACCTTCACTAATCTATATTTAAACAACTCTGTACCAATTCCTATTTAGGTAATTTTCAATTTTCTTGTTGTTGTTACAGCAATGATACAATCAGTACAGAGAAAAAATTTCATGTGCAGGTCACACATATTCCTAACTAAAAGTTATTTTAAAAATTTTTATTTCAAATTTTGCTGTTAGTAATGCAAGGTAATAACTGATTTTAGAATGTAAAGTTTAGCTGATATGGTCCCCCAATTTATAAGTCTTTCTATACTTCGCAAACTGTATTCATTAAGAAATCACTTCCAATGCCAAATCTGGATCACACACATGCACACACATCATAAAATACTGGTTGCTTCTCTTAAATTCACTTTGAAATGACAAAACCCATACCCATAACATCAACTCTTCATCTTAATTAGGATACATGGCTTTTCTTTACAAGAATCTAATGGTATTGAAATCAGGCAGTTCTCAATGCTACCCAAACCAGCAGAATCAACATTATCTAGGAATGTGCTAGAATTTCAAGCCCTGTGCTAGAATTACTTTTAAAAACTCTGGGATGACACCCAACCATGTTCAGCGAATGGTGTTTGTTTTGTTTTGTTTTGTTTTGTTTTGTTTTGTTTTGTGACAGGGTCTCACTATGTAGTCCGGTCTGGCCTCAAATTTGGGGTGATCCTCCTACCTCCCATGTTCTGGGATTACAGCCATGCACTGCCATTCCCAGCTTTCAGTGTATGTTTTAACAACCCTTCCAGGTGATACTGATTCAAGCTACAGTTTGAGAACTAGCATCATAAACAAATTTAGAATAAGAACATTAAATTGGAATTCCCTTGAAAACAAAACTGTCTTTTTAGTGGAGGATATGAGCAGAATTTGTCATGCTCTAGATATCAGAAATTCATTTTGGTTCTTAGCAAAATAAAAACAATTCAGAAAGAAAATACATTTTTGCTGTAGTAATTCTCTACAAATAAGGAGACCTAAAACCATGCAATATTAACAGAACTTCTCCCTTAAAAGAATCTTCAAACTATTTTCTCTTATGCTCTTATGGCTTGTATCTAGATATCCCCCCCAAAGCTTCATGCAGTCAAACTGTAGGTAGGCGGGGTTTTTCCAAGGTGCTAAGCCTTGGGTGTGTGGTGGTGGGATTAAGGGTGGAGCTGGGATTAAAGGTGCTCCACCCTGGATGTGGGTGGCACCACCCAAAAGGCTGGATGGGATACACGGGAGAGAGAGCTGGTTCTGCCGTTTCACTGCTGCTGCTGTTTTGCAGTCTCCTGCCTGCTTGCTATGGAGTATTTCTTCTCTGTGATGTCCTTCTGGCATGCCACCCCTTTCTGCCTTGTAGCCAGCTGACTGTGGACTGAAGCCTCTACAAATTGTGAGCTGAAATAAACCTTTCCTCCATTAAGCTATGTTGGGTATTCTGTCTCAGCCACAAGAAAAGTAACTAAGACATTCACATGGTCTGATTTTCCCACATGGTACTACCTTCTACCTCATTTTAAAAATTCAATGAAAACAGCTTATGCTAACTGTATTTAAATATTTGTGGTCCGATCAGCGAATAAATACTGCTCAACAAATGATAATAATTCTCAATCTATGGCTTAAAAGTGACATTTGTCTCATGTTTTTGTTTTGTTTTGTGGGAAAAATTTCCTATGTATAATAAAACACTTATTACTAGCCGGGAGTGGTGGCTCACACCTGTAATCCCAGCACTCGGGAGGCTGAGACAGGAGGATCACTGCAAATTCGAGACCAGCCTGGGCTACAAAGTGAGCTCAAGGCCAGTCTGAACGGCATAGTGAGACCCTGTCTCAAAAAAAAAAAAAAAAAAAAAAAGGGCTGAGGATTTAGCTCAGTGGCCTAAGCACTTGCCTGGTAAGTGCAAGGTCATGAGTTCAATCCCCAGTGCCCCCCCCAAATAAATAAATACTTATTACTTCATAACTAAAAGATAAGGAATCAGTGACCAAACTATAAAAGAAAACAATCTACAAACTATTACTACTTTTATTCATCTTCACTGATGTTCTTTCTTATCTTTACCCATACATAATTGATAAATTTACAAGACATGAAAAGTGATACCAGAAATACAGCTTTCCTCTTCAAGGAACTTACTATAGTTCAAAATCAGAAGTGAACACACAATGAATACCAACACATTAACAAAGGTGGTATATTCAATTATGATCGCTATTCTCTATCCACCCAGTAAGTCCGGCTGTCCTTTTTTAAGTAAGAGATTCTGAAGATGGAGTTATGCCTAGCCAGTTACAGTATTCCAACCTTCAGACAATAAAGAGTGATCCAGGGACTGGACAGAAGACAGAGACCTAACTCTAGTCAGTTCTTTCTTTGATACCGAGTCCAAATGTTATCTTCCTAATTACTGACTACATGGACCAATAAATTTTGTTTTTTGGTTTAAGGTGTCTTGGAAATGAGACTAGCATTTTCAATATTAAAATGTCATTCTGTAAAAGAGTAAGAAGCCAGGCCTCATGGTGCACGCCTGTAATCCCAGCACTCGGGAGGCTGAGGCTCGACAACTGTTGTGAGTTCGAGACCAGCCTGGGCTACAAAGTGAGCTTAAGGCCAGCCTGAACAGCATAGCCAGACCCTGTCTCAAAAAGACAAGGGCCGGGGATTCAGCTCAGTGGCATAAGTACCTGCCTGGCAAGTGCAAGGTCATGAGTTCGATCCCCGGTGCCAGAAAAAAAAGGTAAGAAACAAACTAAAATATCTCATAGCCTACATATGACATGTAGTCTGTTCTTAGCACTCATCAGGTTTTTTCCCCTATGACTAACCACCATGCACTGCATCGTGTATAACACCCAATATGCTGATGGCAACTGGCACTCACGTCAACCTGTCCTTCCCAGTTACATGTAAATTTATATAGCTAATGCTCCTAAATTCTAAGATTTTTTTTATATATCCCTTCCACTAATTTCTTTTCCTAGTCAGATGATAATTTAAGCAAATTTTCTAAGTTAGCAGAGAGCTAAAAAGAGAGCAGAAAACATTATCTAATCCTGCTTAAAAATAAAAGTTTCACCTGATTACCTTGTGATTTCAACTGTTCTCTTAACTGAGAATTCATTTTTGGCACCATTTGACCATTTCTGTCAAACATTATATAGAAATAAAAATATAGCTAAATAAATGAATGAGTCAAGACATCAAGTTAACTGAAGATATTATCCCTACTTACCCAATGAAGTACAGCAGCAGTATACAGTGTACAATGTATGACTATAAAGTATATAAGGTGCCAAGTATCAAGTTATAAGTATGTGAACATGGCAGAACTAAAGCCACTATGACATTTTAACAATATTCAAAATGTTTTCTAACCATTTTTAAGCTGTTTTAGGTGCTAGTTTACATGATCCTAGTTCTTTTTCACACCTTATTTTTGACTTCACAAAACTGGTTTTACACCACATGATCAATCCCCTGGCTTCTTACCAAACTTTTCAACATGACTTGTGGCTACTAAAATCACCAACTAGATAACCAGAAAAGGATAAAAAATTATTAACCATTAATGTCATCTGGGCAAGCATGGCAAAATTCTGAAGCTAAAACTCACCCCCAGGAAGTATTTTACAAGCATTGCCCACCAGTGAAGGCAAACTTTTTAAGAGACCAAGTGCTCAAACTGCAACCCCAAACCATTAATTTATCACAAAGAGGTAATGCTACAATTAAACCTGAATACTGAGGTTGTTGTATAGAAAAAACAACTCGTACATTAATACCTTTTGTCTTAAAATTAAAAAAATAAAATGTGTTTCCTAAGTTCGCCGCTACTGGCCTAGAGTCAAAGGCTGCATTGGAAGTTCCAGTACTTAGAAAACAAAACTAAAAATCCAGCAATACTTACTTTTCCAGGTATGCTTCACAAAGACAACTTTTTCCTAATCCAGTAACATCATACTCAGAAAATGAAAGCCCTAATATGCTGAAACTTCTGAAAATATTCACTTATCCTATACAAAGTATATTTACTGAACCCCTACCAAAAGCCAGGCACTCTAAGTGACACAGGAAAATGCAGGCAATGAAAAGAACAGCACTGCCCTTAAAAAAGGTGACAACATGAAGTTGAATATGACACAGATGCACATGACTGGAGGACAGAAAGACTTAAGACATCTAAGAGGACAAACAGAAGTGAGCCAGAACACAAAAATGAAATAGAGGAAGAGTATGTGGAGGTATGGAAGTGTGACCATGGTCTGTACTCAGAAATATCAAGCAGTTTCACAGAAAACACACACACTTCATGTGAAGGACAGATCAGGTGGTGGCAAGCTGCTTTCAGAAATTCTAAAGAAAGGACCAAATAAAAAATCCTTGTGTGGCATTTAGATTTTTATCTTAAAGGCAATGAGAAAATGGGATCATTTTAAACAGGAATGGTAATGTTTAGCATTTTTGAAAACACTTTCTTAGATAAATTCAGCTATGCAACCTGTAGGATATGAACTGCCTTTAAGTTGTTCAAATGGAAATGCCAAAGAAGCAGACTCATTTGTTTGTCCTATGCACCTGTACAGTGGTTTAATAAATAGTACCTGGGAGTAACAGCCTGTAGGAGAAGTGAAAAAGTACAGATGACATTAAGAGTGAACAGTTAAGAAGGTTGGGGAATTAACTTCTATCAACTCTACACAACAAATCCGAGGTCTGAGAATCATAAAGGCACAGTTTAAACTCCAGCATCAGGCCTTCCCTGATGAAGGCCCAGACTGTCCCTAATCTCCTTTTTAAAAAAAGCACTTCCCAACACTATCCATCTCAGCTTATTCTATGCCACTCTGCTTTCAACAAGTTCACTTGGTTCCTCAAAAGCAGTTTTCCAGGAGAAAAAGAAAACAAAAGAAAGAAAAACAGCAGTTTTCCACTAATTTAATCAACGCCCTGAAACAGAAATAACGAATGAACACTACTCCTGAGGCAAAAATTGGACTTCTTTTACAACTTCTACAGAGCTTTATACACCAGGTCTCACTGTTTCACTTATGGATGGTGGACTCATGCTATACTCAGAAGTGAAAATTGTTAAAGTACCAGACATGATGGCACATGCCTGCAATCCCAACTACTTGGGAGGCTGAGGCAGGAGAATTGTATATTTAAGGCTAGCCTGGACAACTTCATAAGACTCTATCTCAAAACAAAATTATTTTAAAAAGGATTGAGGATGCAGTTCACTGCTAAGAGTGCTTGCCTAGCTTGCCCTGAGTTCAACCCCCAGTACTGCAAGAAAGAACAAAAATAAAGAGCACATGGGCACAGTGATGCATGCCTGTAATCATCCTAACACTATGGAGGCTGAGGCAGGATAGTCACAAGTTCACCGCCAGCCTGGACTACACAGTGAGACCCTGTAGCCAAAACAAAACAAAACAAAGAAAAGGAGAGGAAGAGGAAGAGGAAGAGGGAAAGGATTAAAGTGAGATCTCTCTATAATATGTAAGGAGAGGGTCTGCCTGCAGAGTTAAGCTCTAAAATATTCTTAGGGTAAAACAGCAATGGTAAACCAAAACTGCATACAACATGGGTGAATATTACAAACATAACAATGAATGAAAGAAACCAGACCTAGAAGTTTA
>RJWT010000109.1:78979-93040 GCA_004365215.1 Cuniculus paca
CGGAAATAACTGTGTCCTGGCTCCAGAAGAAAATACCATAACATGAACGCTGTCCATGGCAGTCCTTCACTCAGTTCTCAACACTCTGTACTTCTGTATGTCAACTTCTTGGGAGTACGTATCACTAGCTGAAATTATCTCTTCTTTTGTTTCATTTTGTTCACTTGCTTATTTTCCCTTCCTCTCCAGTGTAGTTCAAGCTCCGTGAGAATACAGACTTGTCTATCTTTCCACCAGAGCCAGGTGGCTGTGTGTTCAATAAAAAAACCTGTCAAATGACCACAACTACCCAGGTAATTTACTCTCGGGTCACCAAGTACACATAAGATCAAGTCAAGACCAATAAATCAGTAAGTCCAATATAGCAGCAAATACAAAAATAAAATATTACTCTACTCCTGGGTAAGAGTAATTTTTAAAGCTATACCAGCTTTTGTACTCACACTGAGATTGAAAGGTTTGATAAGGTTTGATGATCTGGACGGCAGTGGTAATTTTTGACATTTTATGGAAGATTTTTATGAAAGACAAACACTACACAAAACCAATGTGACCAAAGGCCCAAAGCACTCTTGTGGCCTCCAGGAAATACAGGCCAAAAGACCTGTCTCTGCCATCATGTGGGAACCTCCTGTGCTTTCTGCAAGTTCTTTTTGAAAAGCATCACAAGACAAAGCCCTTTTGAAGTTTTGAGCGACCATATTATATGTTGCTTTTTCTCAAAAAACTTCTACAGTACTCCTTGACTACTTAAGGGTTGTGAGTTGTTGGGTATCTGAATTTAAGGGGGAAAAGTTCAAATTACAAATACAAAGAATGAGCGTTACCAAGGAAATGTTTTATACGCAAAACATCTGTTTCCTCAACCCTTACAATTCATCACCCTGAGTATCACCTTTTTTAAGTTAGAAATTGTATCAGACATCAAAGTAATTTCCCTATTTGTCTAAAATTAAAGCTCTAAAAACAGCCAGGCATGATGGCACACACCTGTAACCCCAGCACTCAAGAGGCTGAGGCAAGAGGATCACTGCAAATTTGAGGCCAGCTGGGCTACATCATGAATTCAGGGCCATCCTTGACTACATAGTGAGAGCCAGTCTCAATAAAAGCTCTAAAAACAATGAAATTTTTATTGACGGGGCAGCATTCAATTAATCAAGTACTGAATAAAACACCATGTTGATTCAACACCATAATAAATATCTACAGTTGACTAAAAAAGTTCCAAATCTATAGTAGGTAATTTGCCAAAGTACAAAATTTCCAATTTTTCAAGTGAATGCACCTTAAACAGTACTGGAAGGTAAAAACACATCTCTACCGGCAAGGAAACACCTGAGACTGGGTCTCACCATGTAGCCCAGACTGGCCTCAAAGGAGCTACTTATCCTAGGCTGGCCTCAGTCTCCCAAGTGCTGGGATCACAGGCATTACCACTGTGCCCAGTGACAATTTTTACTTTACAGAAATACCAAGGGCACAAAAGTAAAATATGTTTAGGATCAGGTCCAGGAAGTTACTCTGCCCGACACTTGAGAATTTCACCTTAGCAGAAGAATAGTTAGGTAAATTTGCAGGGTTCTAATTTCTTCCTTTAAAAGCCGGTATCCTTTCTTGAGACTGGTAAAGCAAGATAAGAAATACTTCAGTTTTCACTTAGGAAAGAGATAGTATTTCTTTCCCACTAACATGCCATTTTACACACATGCATGCTCGCACACTTTTTCACCTTGCAAGACACCTGAGTATATAAAAATTGTGGAAAAACAAACTTTGCAGTTGCTTAAGACTCGTCTATGCTCTAGTATCAAAAGACTTTAGAACACATCAAAGTATATGCATAAGAGAATCAAAACTGATGTGATAGCAACGGATTATGATGATGACTGCTCAACTCTTTAAATTGACTTTAAAATTTTCTTAATTACATTTACAATGGGTGAATACTAAATATGATATGTAAACCATATCTCACCAAAGTTTTTAAAAAAGTAATAACCAACAAGGGCTACAGAGGACAGTATATTGGGAAGAATCACACCAAACTATTGTACCAGACTCCCAACACATACTTGGTAATACATCTAAAGTATAAATATATCTCTGTTGTCCTCAGAACTTCCAAGTAGACCACACTTTTTTGGGAGTTTTGTTTTTGTTTAGTTTTTGGAGAAGGGTCTTGTTATGTTGTTCACACTAGCTTTGAATTCACTGGTAACCCAGGCTAGCCTCTCAACACCTGCCAATACTCCTGCCTCAGCCTCTCAAGTGCTGAGATCACAAGTGTGCACCACCACACCCAGTCCAAGGAGATAATACATATTAAGTTTCCCTCTTTTTTCTCCTAATATGTTCCTTAGGACTTTCCAAGATTCCTTTTTCCCTGCTCTATGATGCTCCAAAAAGAATCGAAGACCTCATTTCTGAATCACCTTCATAATTACACCTGCAAAAATAAAAATTATCTGACACACATGCCAGTACTAAGAGCTAGCAGATGATTTTGTAGAAATTTGTTTTGTCCAAAAGAAATGGGGGCTGGGGATCCTTCTAATTGGTTTCCAAGTCATCTCACTTTGTATTATCTCTCTCACGTGCACGCTCTCTCTCTCAACTCTCACATAGTGCTTGGTGATCCAACCCAGGAACTTCAAACTTGCACAGTCTTTGTAATGTGAATTACAGTCTTCTGGGTTCAAGTCTTAACATCCTGTTAACACTGCCCCACTCTTTCCTCAATGCCTTCAGCAGTATCTTCTACTTCCTAGGAATTTAATAAATGTTCTTTGGAATACTGGTGCTATTTCCCTAATCAAATTAAAGAATATCAACTCTGTCTTCAAAGGGCCATTACAGTCCTGTATCCTACTGGACTACCACTAATTTAAAGGTGTTTCTGCTGGCTTGTCTGGTAGATGATGGTATCAATAATGATTAAAAACTCAAGTCATAGGCTACCCAATTGGCTAAAGCAATCAAAATACTAAACACTAGTTTATACAATAAAACACAACTTCTGTGCCAGTCAACAAATTACTCTAAAATCAACAATTCTGCCTATTGCCCCTTATCCAAAACCCAACTACAGGGCTAGGGTTATAGTTCGGTGGTAAGGTGCTTGCCTAGTGTGAACAAAGGCCTAGCTTCATTCCCAGTATTGCAACAAACAATTTTCCACTCCCATCAGTATCAAGTCTGAATAATGTAACACAAGACAGAAAATGTCTAGTTCACAACAAACCGCCGATGTACAAAAAACTCCAAGAAAAAGGCCCAAGAAAAAAAGCACTGCAGGAAGCCAATAAAACAGAAAAACTAACCAAGGAAATATAATGGATAGGAAAGGATGAAAACCTGTCAGTCATTTATTTGCCCACATGCAGCACATCCATAATATAAGAAAGCCAAAATAATACTTGCATTTCTATAGAATGGCTACAACTTAAAAAATTTAAAACACTGAAGTATTGACAATAACCAAAATAAATTTAGGCCAGGTAAAAGTATCCTGAAATGATAGTTTAATTCTCGGACCTGCGAAATTATGTTCAAACCCTCCCTACTCAATGGCAGACATCAAAAAAAAATCACATCGAACCTAAATTATACTATATGAGTTCCTGTCCCTTAATAGCCGGGTGTGGTGGCACACACCTGTGATCCCAGGATTTGAGAGGCTGAGGCAGAAAGATCACCACCAGTTCGAGGCCCATCTGAACTACATAGCAAGACCCTGTGTCAACCAAAACAATACAATACTTTAACAATATATTCGTTCAAAAACTGAATTTCACTGTCACTATCTGTGGCTCTTTAAAGGTTTAAACATTTAAGTAAGAGTAAAAACCCTTCACGTGCTTCCAAAAAGTTGATGAGTCGTTTTTTAAATACATGTAAAAACTGAAGTGCATTTTCATTATGAGATAATTATTCCCAGCAATAAATCAGTTATAAACTTTTGAATTTGGTTTAAGGGTCTCTTCACCAGTAAGGATTTCAAGTTCTTACGAGTTTCCTAGTCATTTACTTGAACATCATCTACAATAACACTCAAAGCAAAACCACAATAAAGAGGTTTGGCCTCTGAGGGATTCTACATGTAAAAAAACATTACTCATAAATAATATACAATCGCTATTGCTTTAAGTAACAGATATATATCTAAACTCTCATGCCATCTGATGGAATCCCCTATTTTGAGATAGCAAAACAAAATCTATGAAACTACCAATTTTGGTTTTTCATTTTAACTAAATCTATTCTATGATGATATAAAAAGTTGACATGAATTTACTCTTTAAAAAAATACTACTTATGGGAAATACTGAACTGTTTTCTTCAAACCTCTCATTCCTTAAGAGTTAGAGGAATTCACAGAACATGTTTACCAGTAAGTGGGGGCCAATTAAACCTAGTTTATGTTTTTAGGTTGTCCAATACCCTATTTAACCCCAGATATAAATAAAGCAATAAAATCTGAACAGGAGGGTCACTCAAAACAACAATATCTAGTTGGATTTATGGAGTACTACAAAACAGTCATACCTGAACAGCACCAATTCAAAACCAAGCACCTGATGAGAATTTTTGGCAATCGACTTTCACAATAAGTTCTAAAGGATCCACTGAGAACTCATGTCTCATTTTCATCCACGCCCCAATGCCTGTCCACTAAAGGACACCAAAATGTTTCAAGTCAAACTCTTAACACCACTGAAATTAAGAATGAAAGTTAAGATGACGAGGACACCCCAAAATCAGTTTTGACATTTCATCCCAGTATATTGAAATGTTAAATCTAAACTAGTTGTTTTAACACCGCATGCAGTTTTACCACCTTATCACCATGAAAATTCTTTCAACTTTTTTTATCATAATGAAGCCTTAAACACAAACTGCAATAATCTACTTTATTTTACAATTTTTCACCTTTCCCAAAAAAATGCACTTTATTAAATCCCCAACATATATTTTCAAATGCAAGAAATAACAGACATTTGCAGCTCAAGACAGGAAAGGCACAACCAGCCTTACTGCACTTCCACCATTAAATCTCTCAAGAGAAGAGAAAATAACTCAGGACGGGCAAATTAAAATCATTTTTCACACAGCAAAAATAAAATCGTCTAGTGTCCTGCAACACACAGCAATAGCACTGCTTCTTCTCTTTCTGAGCCAATATCAACAAGCCAAAGGATGCAAGTGTCAAACTCAGTATCTGTCTGAAACAGGAAAACCTGGGAAAATTCCTCCCCATAAATCATCGAGGGAACACGAGGCACTGCACCCAACACGAAATACACACAACCCAAAACACCTCACCCAACCTCAGATGCAGAGAAAGTCGTAATCAACAAGTTGCAAAGAGGGTAGAAAAGTATGGCTCACTACCTTTCTCCCCCACCTTAAAAAAAACAAAAAAAAAGTCCCTTAACAAAGGTAACACGGATCTTTAAAGTACCTGGTGGAGGTGCCTTTCCTCACGTCGCAGATGCTGCATTTAAAGGCTTCGGCACTGTTTCTGAAGGTACAGACACTACAATCCCAAAAGCCTTCGTCTGCCGCAGGTTTTGCTTGTCTTTTTGGCCTTCGGAGAAGTGGGGAGTGGGAGAAAGAGGAGGACAGAGGCAGAGACCAAGCAGGAAAAAAGGAGAGAGAGAGAAAAAGCAAAACACAGGCGCTGGTGAGCCGCCGTAATTTCGCAGGAATCCAGCGCTGGAAACTTCGTGCGAGCGACCACCCACCCACCCTTTCCGGGGCCGGGAGAGGCCGCGGGGACGGGACCCGGGCGCCCCCACCGGCTCCCGCACGCCCCGGCCCGGCCGCCTCGCCTCGCACGCCAGGCGGCGGCGCGGCGCCCGGGAAGGGCCGCGGCGGGCGCAGGAAGCGGGCGGACTTGTGGACTCGGCGCGGGGCCGGGGGGGCAGAGCGAGACCGCGGCCGGATCTGGAGGGGGCGCGCGGGGGCAGCCCGAGCCGGCGGCGGGGGGGCCGGCTCCTTCCCTCTGCCTCCCAGGCTCGCGCCCGCCCTCCTCCCTCCCCACCTGGTTAAATCTCCCTTTGTCTGGGAGGAGTGGCGGCGGCGGCGGCGGCGGAGGGCGGCTGAGGAGCCGCCGCCATGGCTGCGGCGCGCACGGCCGCCGGCCCCGAGCGGGAGCGACACCGCCTCCCGCCGCCGCCGCCTCCCCCCGCCCCCGGATCTCCATCTTAGCCGCGCCTCCCCCCGCCCGGGTGGCTCCGGGGCCTAGTCGCCGCCGGCCCCCGCCGCCCGCCCCTTCCGCCCCCTCGGCTCGGAGCAGGTACCTGGTCGGGCTCTTCTTGTCGCCCATGGTCATGGATGGGCTGTACCCCAGCCCCCCCCACAGCCGCACCCGGCGTCGCTCTGAGGAGAAACGCCGTCCGAGAGTCTTCGCGGACCGGCCCCCTCCCTCCCCCGCGCCCGCCCGCCCTCCCTCAGCCGCTGGGGCTCGAGCTCGAGCTCCGGCCGCTGCCGCCGCCGCTGCTGCTGCCAGTCTCCGGACGAGACTAGTCCCCGCCAGCGCCGCCTCCGCCGAGTGACTGACGAGGGGCGGGGCCGGGCGCCGCGCGTCACGCGCCGGGTGGCCAATGGGAAGGCGGCGGCCGGCGCCGCGGGGGCGGGGCGCGGGGGAGGGCGGGGTGTGGCGGACGTGGGCCGGGCGGTCGGTGTGCGTGCCCGGGAGTGTGTACGCGCGGGGGGCGCGCGTGCCTGCCGGTGGCCCCGCGGCCCGGCGCAGCGGAGCGTGCGAGCTCGGCGGGGCGCATGTGGCCGCGCCCGCGAGCTGGCAACGGGCTTGGCGCCCTGGGCAACCGCCTCGCCGGCTTGCCGCTGGGACCCAGGCCCGGGAGACGTTCCGGCAAATAGTTCCACGCAGTTTGCGCGCGCCGCGGGGGCTTCCCGCAGCCGCACCGTTCGCGACGCCCCGAGGCTTGCAATTCCCCGAGAGCCGGAAGAGCCTCGTTTGGCCCGCGTTTCCCCGCACTTGTGGTCCTCTGCCACGCGGAGCTTTGTATCTGCCACTTCTAAAGTCCTTGCTTTCAGTCGTGACGCCAGCCCAAAGCCCCCACCCCAGAGAGAACTCTCCAGAAAAGGTGTGGCGTAATTAAAAGCGTACCAGGCCAGACCCTGAGCTTTGCGCCCACTCTTCCTCGGAACCCCGCCTCAACACACACAGCCTGAATAGGGCGTTTCCCTAGAGAAGTTGCTATTCAGATCCTGGCGACCACATGCCAGCATTCTAACCTCGTGTTGCAGCCCCTGCATCTCCAAAATGAGACTGGTAACCCTCCTCCTATGATTGTTTTGAAAATTCAGACACAATGAATGGAAAGCACACAGCACCTGGGAAGCGCTTGGGCCTGGCTTGTGCACCACTTTCCCCACATTAGAAATCCTTGAAGGTGGGGAAGGAGTGAGTACCCCTCACTTTCTGCGAGGCTCCAAGAACGTGCTAGCCAAATTAACTAGAACGCGTCGCGCGATCCTCTGCCTTCAGGCACTGAGGAGGCACTGTCCGGGGAGGACCCAAGATAAAAGGCCCGGGCACCGGTGGGCTGAAAGCCCACGTAGGGGGAAGGACAAGGACACAGGATGGAGCTAGAAGTAGGGGGTGGGGATGGGATGTGGAGGGAAGATAAGGGCCCGCCCGGTTAACATGCAAATGTCAGCACGTCCCACGCAAGGGAAGAATACTCAGGAGGCCAGGGACTCTCAGAGTCTGAGAATCCAGGGAACAGGACGTCTTAGGACCAGATCAGGCATCAGAAAGGAGAGAGTGAAAGAGGAGGCAGTGTGACAATGATCAGCACACTATGTCCTCCAGCCCGGAGCACCCAGGAGAGTCAGGAGGAGCAAAGCTGTTTAGCAAGGGTCAGCAACCTCCCCGGCCCTGGCTGCCATACTGTCTTCCTAAGAAGCGAGGGAGGAAAAGAGGAAGAAGACAGGGAGTGGAACCCTAGGAACAGAGGCACCTGAGGAAGCTGAGGACCAGGCACAGGAGCTGTGGCCTGATGCCACAATCTGCAGCCTCCAGTGTCTGTCTAGCATGCTCTCAGGACTCTGCCTCTGGTGAGAGAAAAGAGAGAAAAGTGGCATTAAGGATCCCCCTAGCTGGGTGTGTTGGCACACACTGGTAATCCCAGCATTCTGGGGAGCCGAGGCTGAAAGATCACAAGTTCAAGCCAGCCTAGGAAATTTAGCAATTTAGAGAGACTCGTTGTGGGAAGTGGTGATGCAAGCCTGTGATATCTGCACCCTGGAAGCTGAGGCAGAAGGATTCCCATGAGTCTGAAGCTACTATGGGCCACATAAGTAAGTTTAAGGCCAGCCTGCACTATATAACAAGACCTTGTGTCAACAAATAAAATAAAATAAAAACTATCTCTAAAGGGCTCAGCATGTAGTTCAGTGTGAAGGCCCTAAGTTTAATCCCCAGTACGAAAAAGAGGAAGGGGTTGGGAGAGAAAAGTCCCTGGAAGCCAGGTGTGATGGTGCATGTGTGTATTTCCGGCATGCAAGAAGCAATAGCAGGAGGATTGTGAGTTCAAGGCCAGCCTGGACTACATAGGAAGACCCTGTCTCAAAAATCCAAAAAGAGGGCTGGGGATATAGCTCAGTGACATAGCACCTGCCTGGCAAGGGTGGGGTTGTCAGTACCATCCCCAGTACCAAAAAACAAAAAATAGAAAAAAGAAATTCCACCAGTGTACAGAAATATCGCTAAGTGGTAAAGCTATTGCCTGGCATGTGAGGACCATGGATTTGATCACAGGCACTGAAAGAAACAAAAATCCCACTAAAGGAGTGATCTTCAGACACAGAACTGGTAGCCACGGGTTGGGGGAAAGAGACTGATTTCATTATTATTAACAAAATAAAATACACATCATTTTACAGCTTGGTGCATATAGTTAACATCCTTGTATCACAATCTAGATAAAGGTATACTAGGACACTTTCATCCTTCCTGGGACTTGTCCCCCCAGTACCACTCCAGGTAACCAGTATTCCAAGTTTTGTCAGCAGAGATTAGTTTTGCCTGTTCATGAAGGTCATATCCTTGGGTGGTGGGGATCTACTCTTGTATCTGGCTGATACTTTTTGCTCAACATAAAATTTATACTATTCTTCCACATTAGTACCCCATGTCAGTGGTTCATTTTTGTTTATGTGATCATGTAGAACCCTATTGTGGTTGTGTCATTTATTTTTGGTCATAGGACATTGCCTTTTTTTTTTTGTATATCTTTTTGTATCTTTGTCCTGTGTCACCTTTTTTTCCAAAAGAGAAAAGTTTTTAAAATATTTTTAAGGAAAGAAGTTCCAGAATAAACAGCTAATTCCTAGGAAATCCTCACTGGTGCAACTGTGGAGGTCCAGTTTCATTCATACATTAGAGGTAAATATCTATCAAAAGTCTTGCCCTTCTTAAGCCCAGGAGATGCCTGGAGTGCATACTCTAGGCCAGGTGGCTGTAGATGACTCTTCGCTGGGAAATTTTAGCCGGAGCTAGGTGACCAACAAAGCCACCTCCACGCAGTTGCCTTGGGAGACAAGTGAGAGGGGACAGTCCCTCCTTGCTCCTCTACTTCCTATCTTGAACTTTCATATTTCATTTGAAGGAATGACTGCTCTTAAAAGCTATTTGAAACTGGTACTTTAGTGTAGATGCTGGGTAGAATCACTCTCCCAACAAATGTCTGGTATGAGTGATTCCACCAGAACCTTTGACAGGTTCAAACGTTGTGCTTTGTCTTCCCTTCATTTATTCTACTTTATTCCCACCAGCATCTTTGCTGGTCCTAGAAGAGTTACTACCTTTAGAGCATGGGGCCTTTGCACTTACTACTCTCCCTGCTTAGAATGTCCTTTACCCAGGTCAGCTGCCCCCCTTCCTTCTGGTCCTTTCTCAGAAGACACATTCTCAGTGGGGTTTGCCCTGGTCACCCAGCCTAAGAATTTCATATACCAGCTTACAATGTAATACCTTAAGTTCTCCATTTCTGCCTTTCTTTTTCTCCTTGGCATGTATCATCATCAACATACCCACTGTCCGCTTAGCTTTTTTAGCGGATTCTTGCCGTGGTAGAACATACTATCCATAATGGCAGGGATTCGTTGTTGTTGTTGTTGTATTTTTTCCTCTGCTATTATATATTAGGTACCTAGAACAGTGCCTGAAGAGAACCCCAGAGACTGAAAGAGCAAATGCACCAGGCAGGCTTAATTCCTGAGCTTTTGTACTTCACATTCTACTCAAGGGACCAGATATTACACAAGTAATTAATTACAACTGTGACTCTGGTTACAAAGATAAGTACAGAATTCAAGGTAAGAGGATACTAAGGAAGAGAAGGCATTGATGCAGCTGGGTGAGGTGGGAGCGTTCCTTGGAAAAGCAAAGGTTGCCTAAGAAAAATAAGGCAAGCGTGTTTAGGACTGTGATGTTTTGGAGGAGCTGAAGGCAAGTAGCTGTGATTGGCGTCAGGGAAAGAAGAGAGGCTGGAGAGGCAGGCTCTGGCTAGATCCCACATGGCATCATGAGCTGAGCCAGAAATGAGAGCATGATCCTGAATGAATGCATCCGTGGAAGCTCTTGATGGGTTTACCAAGAATCTTGTCCACTCAGGATTGCCTGTGCTCTGCCTAATGAACAAGGCACTGGAAGAGGCAGACTCCTTTGAGGAGGAGAGTTAACAGAAGGACCTTTAAAATGGCCTGGGAGTTAGGCCAGGAGGGTCAGCAGGAGTGGGCCTCCTTCCACTCTCCTGCTCAAGAATAAAGAAAGCCACTGCTGCAAGCCAAAAGAAGGGTCTGGAAGCCTAACATCTTGGCTTCCTCCTGC
Organism: Cuniculus paca; assembly: GCA_004365215.1. Lineage (NCBI taxonomy): Eukaryota > Metazoa > Chordata > Mammalia > Rodentia > Cuniculidae > Cuniculus > Cuniculus paca. The sequence goes on from RJWT010000109.1 coordinate 89,844, forward strand.
CTTGAAATTTTTAATGCTACTCCCAAGAAGGAAAGCTGAAAGAAACTTCATTAAGTTTGGGACTTCAAACCTTAGAAATATCCAATAAAGATGTTAAAACAAGTGAGAGTGAAAAAGCCTTTCTCTGGAATAGTTCAGGCCTTACCCCAGCCCCACCCAAGTTATTCCTGATGGTCCAGGTCCCCAAATGGTCCAGACTGAGGTTTTCAACAACCTGCAGTGATGAGAAAGGTAAGGGGCAAATATAGGAATACTTCCTATGTCAAGTACATTACCAGTGGTGAATCTTTGGGAAGAGTTAATTGTTAATTCGAGATTGTCTCCCCACTCCCCGTTTTTTTCTTTTCTTGGAGGGTTGACTAATTTTTAATACCTTCTCCCCATTTTGTCTTCATGTAGTATGGGGATTGAATCCAGGACATTCTACCATTGAGCTACACCCTGGATCTTTTTATTTTTTAGTTGAGACAGGGTCTCACTAAGTTGCCTAGGCTGGCCCCAAACTTTTGATCATGCTGCCTCAGCTTCCTGAGTAACTGGTCAGTATCCCTTCTTTAATAGAGCAATAGCAATAGAATATATTGGTAGCCTTTCTTAAAATATCTTCAGTTGGCCAAATCACAAGTTTACAATTCTGTGTTGATTCCCCAACCTACTCCCCTTACAGTTTGTCCTTAAAGTTTTCAGGGTACCAAGATTACAATGCCTTTAATGAAACTTTCAGAGCTGTAGCAAGTGAGGAACAGGTTGACTAGAAAAGTCACCCAAGAAGGGCAGGAGCTAGAAAGATTAAAGTTTCAATCCTAATTGCTAAGGATTACTGTCCTGTTTTGCTCAGAATGTCCCTTCAGTGGTTTAAGGGACAAAATTGTTTCTTGGAGCAGCTAATCACCTGGAGCATCTTAGGACCTGGAGAGAACCTGAGGAAACCTTTCCTGTAGTTATTTCAGGTAAGGACTCAGGACGTGTGCTGGTATCACTGGGGACATTGGAGATTGAGGCTGCAGATATGATCAACTTCTGAAGAAACAACCCAAGTCCAAGGGAGATGGAGCATCCCTGACTGTCCATGTTATACCTTAACCACATTTTGCAATCAGTTGCAGTGTGACCTGTGCATATACTTGTCAGAAATGTAAAGTCATATTTGATCTGCCTCTTCCACAGTACAAAATGTCACAAGTCCAAATTTTCTGGGTTAGATATCAGACCATTTACCAAAATTAAACTAGATCATAGACCTAAGTGTAAGATATAAAACTTCCAGAAGAAAATATGGGAGAATCCTGACTTTGATGATGCATACCTGCAATCCCAGCTTTCAGAAAACTGAGGTAGGAGGATCTAGAGTTCAAGGCCAGCCTGGGCTTCCTGGTGAATTCAAAGCCTGCCTGGACTACATAGTAGGACCTAGTCTTACAAAGAGTTGGGGGCGGGGGTGGAGAATCTTTGTGGCCTTGAGAAGGGAAAGATTTCTTAGAAACAGTACCAGCGAAAAGATAAGTTAAAGAAAAAGTTGATAGTTTAGATTACCAAAATTTAAAACTTCCCTTTGAAAGACACAAGAAGACAAGTCAAAGACTGAAGAAAATATTTGCAAACCGTATCAGATAAAGGACTTATATCCAGAATATGTGAAGAACATTTGCTGTGTGATAAGACAAGCAACCTGATGGAAACATGAGCAAAGGAACATGAACGGACTTTTCTCCAGAAGACATATGAGTGGCTAATGAGCACAGGAGAAGATGCTCCACATCAGTATTCATTAGGGAAAATTCAAATTCCAACCACACTGAGATACTGCTGCACGTGGGAACAGCTTAAATCAAAAAACCTGACAATGCCAAGCGCTGGGGTGGATGTGGAGCAATCCTCCTACACTGCCAGTGGGAGTGCAATATGGTACATTTCCTCTGGAAAAACAGTTTGGCAGTTTCTTATCAAGTTAAACATACACTCAACCATATGAGCCAGCAGTCCCACTCCTAGGGATTTACCAAGAGAAATGAAGGCATATGTTCACACAATAACCTGTGCTCACGTACTTAGAGTTGCTTTATTCACAGTGACCCAGATTTGGCAATAACCCAAATGCCCTTCAGCTGCTGCTGATTAGCAAGTTGTGGTACATCCATGCTGTGGATTACTACTCAGCAATTAAAAGGAAGAAACTACTGGCCTGAGAAACAAGGGTGAATGTCGAATGCACTATCCTAAGGAAAAGAAGCCAGTCACAAAAGGTCATGTACTATGTGATTCCATGTATAGAAAAGATAAAACTATAGACATGGAGGATAGATCAGTGTTTGCTAAGGGTTAGGGGGAGAAGGATTTGGCTGCAAAAGAGAATTGGGAGGGGATGGAAATAGGATACATCTTGGTCATGGAGGTTTTTACAGATGAAATGCTACTCAAAACCCACACCTGTGCACTGGAAAGGTTAAATTTTACTGTATATAATTATCTGCCAGTAAATCTAACTTCTCTCATCATTCTGGATTGAAAAATTTCTGGTCTCTACATTCCATTTACTTACTCTCTTAAAGTGATAACCACAGCAACTAGCTTTGTGTAGTTTTGCTGTGTGCCTTCTCAAGTGGAATCCAGAACAGAATCCTAGGAGTTACCTTTGACTCCTCTTTCTTTCATACCCCACGTCATTCATTGCACATCTTTGCACTTGGCCTTCAGTGCATATCCTGAATCTGACCTCCACTGCTCTGACTCCAATCCAAGTTCACTGGGCTCCCTCCTCCTGCTCTTGCTCCCAGGACCTGTCAGGATATGCTCAGTCATGCTACCGTAACAGCCCCCAAATCCCTGTGATTGATTCCTCTCTGCAAGCTCATGCCTCACATAAGCTACAACTCCACCTGAATCTCACAATGTCATGGTCAGATTCACGTACCCACACTCAGCAACAGGAGGCGTAACCATGAATGTCTCTGCAAGGAGTATAGGAACTGCTTGGCCATTAGCTTTGTGACTGCCATGATTCTTCAAACTCTCTTTTGCAAACAGTAGTCTGAGGAATCCTTTAAAGATGTCTATGACAAAGCTGCTTAAAGTGCTTCTCACAACACTTAGATAAAAATGCGGAATCTTGATCCTAGCATTCAAGGTCCACTAACTTCATCCACCTCCAGCATCTCCACCCCATCTCCCACCCCAGCTAAGCCCTAGTTTCACGGCCA
>RJWT010000110.1:0-92847 GCA_004365215.1 Cuniculus paca
AGATGTGGGTATTAAGCAAAAAATACGTAATTAATCATTGAACTGTAACTATATTGTTACAGGAAGCTGAGATAGGCAGTCAGACAGGGCCAAGTCCTCCAAGAAGCCAATGCAAAAACCTAGATACCTTACAGCTGTAAAGGAGAAAAACACCTCCTGCTGTGGGCTGGACCTGGGACAACAGATCAAACAAATGCACCCACTTCCTGAGGACTGATATTCTAAATGATTCTGTAGCTCCCTGTGGAAGCCAGGAGTCACCTGTCTCGACCCCCTAGGGAAAGAGTCACTGCTCATTAAACATGCTCGCTGGCTACATGACTCGCTTCCCCATTTGTCCAGGACTTAATCAATTTTACCTGAGCAATTAACCTTATTGGTTAACCACAGTTCTGTCCCACCTTATGCCCACCTTAGGAATTCCCCTTCTTCCCCACCTTGGACCCATCTACTCTATAAAAAGTCCCTAAAAATGACAGAGTCTTTGGCAACCCACTCGAGATTCCTTCTGTCTCTCTGACAGAAGCTTTCTTTCTTTCTCCCAATAAATATATTCTGCTCTTAACCTCCATTGTTCCTAAAACTCATTCTTCGATTTTAGAGAACACGAACTCATATCAGACATAGTGGGTTGGAAGTTTCATTCCCCTGTATCAATATTACGTGCTAAGAAGAAAAACTTTAAGTTGCTTTTTATGTTAAAAAGCCAAATTTGGGACAAAGAAATACTATTGTTTATTATAGGTAAAGTTTTTCTTGCATTGTTTTACATTATCAATTTTTCTTTTGAAACTTCTGAAACATTACTCAAATAATGAGAGAGAAGCCTGGGCACTACATTTTTCTAGGACTCTTGATAACAGTTCTACTGAGATTATGCCAAGGATGGGCACTGTGGGGAGTTCTAGGTGACATATCGAAAAGATGTAGAACACTTTCTAGTGATCTCCTGTTTAAATTTGGCAGACTCCTGAAATTATTGATAACAATTTCCGCACAATTAAAGAGTTTTAATCTGTAATATAGGAGACGTCTTTTTTCTTTTTTCACCCAACACATCTTCTAATCATCTAGTAAGTTTCCTAGTCTCAATATTAAATGGTATTTGACTTGAGATGCATAAATGAATTTCTTTTTCTCTTGACATATTCCCACATGAAACATTCTCTATGTCTGAGTTCATATTCATCCTCTCTAGTCCTAAAGAAATGATATTTTTTTCAGATTTGATGTTAGAAGGATAAAATTCATTATTTAATGAACATCTGTATGCCAGGAAATATACAAGCATTTACATATATTAGTCACATAACAAGCACAGATGTATCAACAACGCAGAAAAAATCAATGAAGTCATTATATCCCTTAATGGAAAAGGAGACAGAGAGGAGAATAAAGTTGGCCACGTAAACAGAAGACCCAAAAACAAAACCCCTATTTGACTACAAAGCTTTTTCTCTTTTCATAAGAGGCAAATTTATTTCCTTATAATTTCCAAATCAAAATATGTCCCCTATTGATATTGGGTCTATGGCTCGTCCATGACTCTCTGACTTCTATTTTGATAATCCTTGAGATTATCTTTTGTTATTATTGAACTGTTTGTTGAAAGTCTTAATTATCCTGCTTTCTCCAACTTCCATTAACTCATCACTGTCTCTGCCCCAAGTTCAGAATCTTCTTTTACAGAGCTCCAAGTTCAGTTACAGCCTCAAGATAGAAGTGGTTGGCTGCTGTCCTGCAATCATATAGATACAAGTACAATTCTTTTCTCTAACATATACACAATGTACACTCCCACGTCTTTTTCCTGGAAATTTCAGTATTCTGAGAAAAAAAATAAAAGAAAGTTCTAGAAAAGGAAAGCAACTTCACATTGTTTTCCAACCAACTCAGGCTATTTATTTCATTAACACTGTATACACATCGGAAGTAGGGCATCATATATATGACAATTCTTTCTCTCAGTATCAAATCCCTCATTATGAAAGCTCTACTTGAATGTATTCTTGTTGCAAAAATTTTAAAAAATAAGGTAGACAAAGTATAATTGAAACACTTAGCTCCACATCATAACTAATGTGCATCGCCTTGCAAAAAGGGCAGATTATACACTGCATAATTTCAATGAGAACCATTTATAAAGACTTAGGCTTTTGTGTAATATGCAACAGGCTGTGCAGTTCTTCTGCCTTCCTCTCTTTGTAGACACAGATGATTCTGTCTGCTTCCTTGGTATAGATGAATAAATAATAACTAGTTTTACTTTACTATCTTTTATCCAGGCAATTTCCTTATTTTCATGATACATTTCTTTATCTAAGAGGAACATTCCATAGTTGAGAACATACTATATGTATTTTCCTCCAATCTAACTATTTTAATTTCATACAGTTTCAATATTGAAAAGCATCTGAGAGACTGACCTTTGTCTTCCTATGCTAAATCACTCTAAGCTTTAACACATGGCACATAAACTTATTATATAGCTATATTTCCAATCAATACCTTTAATCATGTATTATTTCTCTCCATTAACACATCTGTTATGCTTAAATGGTTTTATGATGCCTGTGAGCTCACTATATGTAGAAGCACTTTGGCAGAAGCACTTTGCTTTAGCTTAGTGCCTGATATTTAAGAGGACAATGTTGTTTCCTTTCCTAAACATAGGCAACAAGATTAGCCCCTGACACATTTTTGATTAGCAAAGTCTTACATAGCCCCACAATAAAACAAGGTCTCTTTCTCATATTGCATTATACGTTTTCATATGACCACAGAGATTTGTGCTTGACCTGCCAAAATCTATATACCTTTTCTTTTCACCTGATGTCAAGGAAAGACTCTTTCTCCACAGTTTCCATGGAAACTTTTTGTCAACTCTTTCTTTTTGTCAGTTGTCAATTGTCTACTCTGTGCACTGAGTTACATCTTTATATATCTCATGAGGATTCTCATTCCACCATACACCTTTTCTGAGAAGACGACCTTGAGCTTTCACTTACCAATGGTTTGGTTTGTGAGTTTATTGAGATTTTTGTTTCTAGTTTTCTTTATTTTCCTACTGCATACATGCTATGAGAGCCCAAAAAAACTGTATTCCCTATTTCATATTTATTCTAATACTCTATTCATGTACTAAAATGGAAAGTGAGTAAAATGAATAAAATCAGATGTTTTTTAATGGACAGTAAAAGTACAATTTTGTTTAGAATAAAAGTGGAAAAAAGAAATTCAAAATCCAGTCAACACAACCAATTTGCTTTAGAAAACCTAATGTTTTGGAGGAATATCCCTTCTATTTATGAGCTTGCTGTGGTACATCACTTTGGACCTTAAATGGACCATAAGACATACTGGTGGATGATATACTTCAGGATAGATTGCTCACATAAAAAAAATTGTCATTAGTTCTTCCACCAAAACATTTCATTCACAATACAATTTACCACAACTATGACAGTAGACAAAATTAAAGCTTCTCTCAATTCTATGATTTTTTAATAAACACATTCTCTAATGAATTCCTAATATTTTCACATGAAATATGATCATTAAATATTACTGGATATCTATCCAGTATCTCTATGATCTCATTTTTGTTTCCTTATACTTTTCCTTTACTCAAATCTTAAAACCTATGTAACTAGTATCATTAAATTCTGAGTTGAATCTATCTAACCTCATTTTTTAGACTTTTCTCTAAAATTTGCCTTTCTATGATACATATTCTATAACTCTTCTCTATATCTACCTTTAGTAGAGGTTGCATTCTAGTTTCTTTGTTTTTTCTATTGTTTAAAACAATATCTCTTATTACCTATGGTTTCACACTATATATAAACTGATGATAATGTGTCTCTATGTTTTTGGAACTCTGTCTCCTTTAGATACATAACAAATCCAAAGACAATATCATCTCATCTGGCTTAAATGAAGAGCTTTTATTTGTATCCTTGATTTTTTAGGCTGAGACTTTCACTAAATAGACTAATTCACAAAGCACTAAATATGATCATACTTGACAAGATTCAAATATCAAATTTTACCTGTTTTATACTTTAACTATAGAAAAATTACCTGATTAAGTTTTCGTTTAGTTAGTTCAAGTCATTTCTTTCTGAGTCAAGTTTGCAAACTGATTTTTCCTACAAATATATCTCCTAAATTCTGTCATTTCCTAATTCATATTTATAAAACTATATATTCATATTCCTTTAGAACATTTTCCTTTGTCAACTTTGAAAATCCCATAAAATATAACTGTTTACTCAATTATTTACTTTTAATAATTTGAAAGTATTTTGATCTTTTACATTTTCTTTATTCACTATTTCCTGCAGTCTTTGTAACCTCCCCTATTAACATTTTTATTTTTTAGATTGTTTTAATTGATATGTAAAAATTGCATGTTTACACTTAATAATATGACATTTTGAAATTTGTGTACATTTTAGAGAAGCTAAATCAAGCTATTTCAAATGTGGATTTTTCTCACTTCTTCCTCCTCCTCATCCTCCTTTTCCCCATTCTCCCCTTCTTTTTCTTCCTCTTCCTGGTCCCCTTCCCCACCCCTTTCTTCTCCCCCTCTTCCTCGCCTCTTCCTTATCTTTCTTCTCCTTCTTCTTTCTCTTCTTCTTCATATTATTAATTCTGTAATCTATTCTCTTAGCAATTTTCAAATATACAATATATTGTTCATATCTATAACCATTGTGATGGACAAAACATCCACTAAACTTATTCCTCTCCTCTATTTGGAATTTTGTGCTATTTGGATCTTGCCTTTATTCTAGTCCCTCATAACTGCCATTGTATTTTATTTCTATGACTGTGACATTTTAAAAACCTGTGTATAACTAATATGTAATATTTGAGTTTCTTTTTCTGGCTTATGTTACTTGAAATGATGTTCTCAAGGTTCTTCCATGTTGTTGCAAATGATAGCATTTCCTTCATTTTCAAGGCCTATTAATATTTTATATATGTTACTGAGATGATCCAAACACACTGGACAAATATTAAACATGTGAACTTACAAAGATCTAATGATAGTATGTTGTATAAAAATTGCATTTAATTATTACTTAATTCTTAGCATTAAAGATACAAATAATACTGGTCAGGAATTTATAAGCTTGAATCTTTGGTTATTTAAATGTCATCAAGTAAACTTATAATGATAGTAAATAAGTACATCATACACATTTTTTAATGAATTTTGAATTTACAACACTATGAAGAAAAATTGTGTGACTCAAGTTGCACAAAGGTGTATATCACTCAGTTTTCCTAGAGATAGTGCACATGTAGTAAATAATATAAATTGATTTAAACATAAAAGAAAATCTCCTGAGAAAATATAAGTTTTATTCTGGTTTGTGAAGTATACCGATAGAATTTATCTAACCATGAAAGAATAGTGTTTTGCCCACGACTCATGGTAACTTGGCCATATGGAAAACAAGTATAATTAAAACATAACATTTGTTATTTCTCTTTTGAAGAATGGCCTTAGCCTCTCCAAATTAACATTAAACTATGGATGGAATCAATTCAGTGTTTAAAAATGTTATTGAAAATAATCATCTCACTGTAGTCCAAGTTGATCATGAGCTGCACTGTGCCTAGAAAAAGGTTATCAGAAGAGAGAATAGATGAAGTCAGGTTTTGAAGCAGTCACTAATCTTTTCTTTGAATACTTTATCACTTTCGTTAGCAAGTTGAGAGTTGGCAATATCAAAGGATCATTTACATGCTTGCATTCAAATATTTGATTTTTAAATTTGAGCAGCGTATTGAGATCTACTTTGGAAGAGATTAATGAATTTTCCTCTATCCCCTGCTAGTCTGTAATTAATAATTTATTAGAAAATATAAGATTCCAAGGTTCTGACAGGGAGCAATAATCAGAACTTTAGGAATTCTCTTACATGAAGAAAATTAAAATAAATATAAATTTTAGCAACAGAATTTGCTGATAAAAGTGTGTTTCAACAATATTATCCCTGCACGCTGAACTATAATCCTTCGTAATCTTCAAAGGCAAATGAGGACAATAACCATGCTTTGTGTTCTCTAAACTTTCTTCTCTGAAAGACTAAAAATGCCTTCTATATGGAACTCATTATCATTTAAACAAATCTAATTTCAAGTTTTCTTTAACTTAATGAAGAAGTGCTTAGTCTTTCTGACACAATGTGAAATTCTTAAAGGTATCTTTTTTTTTTTTTAGCATTGGGGTTTGAACACAGAGCTTCATACAGAGTAGGTAAATACTCTACTACTAAAGAGCACTGCTGGGCCCTACTGTGAAATTCTTAAGCATCTAGAAACCATATCTTACTTTACCAGTTTCAGCTCTTCTTAGACTGTAATAGTCTTACTTCAGCATTCATGATAACAATGACAACTTTCAAGCCCTACTCCTCCCCCTTTACCTGGTTTCCCCATAGTAGTCACAATAGAGATATTTAGGATCTCCTTCCTTTGGTCCTGCCAAATAAGTCAAACAATGCAAATACTGGCCTTTTCTTGGAGGGGGAGAGACCCTAACTACATTCAATACAAGAACAACACTGCCTTTTGTCATATCTACTTTTTACTCAACATACAATCTTTTTCTTGGAAATCATTTTGCTGCTTGCTGTGTAAAAATATTGTGTGAGCAATAAACTTATTTCATATCCATTATTTCAAACTAGGCTTTATATCCATGAATTCCTAGGCTTGGGTAGGATGGATGTATCCAGCAGCCAGTAATTAAAATAAATAAAGCACACAAATACAGAGAAATTTAGTGGAACATTTCCTTACTGATACACAACATTTTCTTGATTTTTCTTGGTAAATGTATAGAATTTAGAATCTCCATTTTTAAAAGGAAGATTTTACCCTATTACCTTTTTATTGAAAGCCTTAAAAAGTGTAGATCATGCCAAAATACAAATGTATTTTAGAAATATTAAGATACAAGAGCTCAAATATAGATAAGAAAAGAGAGTCTGTAGATACGAGCATCCCCACTTTCAGAAGCAAGTTCAAAGTAGAGAGCAACAATTTCTTTTTCTACAGAAAATAAATGTCTTGATTTCTGCCATGGAATGTGAGTTTTTGGGAGGTATTACAAAATGAACCAACTGGTCAAATTGCAGTATAAAATAAGTATTTCTCATAAATTTAATTGTTAGGTTTTTTTTTCTTTTTGTTATTGTTTTTAACCTATGTGAGATATTGTCCAAAGAATGTTGGTCATTTAGATAATCTTTATTGGTAGCTCAAAAAATCATTCCTATGGTTTCTTAAATTTAAGAATACAATAAACTCTCAGAAACTCACTAATCTCAGTTTCCTTTACATTATTGCTACTTCTTTTTAAGTCATAGTTACTAGTCACACATACAGGTAATCATTACCAGCTTACAAAGTTATAAATAAAATTAACAAGGAATATTTTTCTGTAGTATATCTACATTGATACCCAGAGAGGAATCTTTATAACTTCAATTTTAAAAAATCCTATGGAATCTATATTTACTTTCAGCTCTACGTTCAAGTAAAACCAAAACGAACTCAAATCCCACACATATTTAATCACTTATTTATTCTCTGCAAACAAACTATCTCTCAGACTTATTCATTGCAATTGAAAACTAGCAACACAAGTCTGTCTAAAGGAAGATTCTGGACTATCAACTTCATTAACTAATGAGCAATGAAAAAGATAAGCAATTTGTTGTGAAGTATTCCTTTAGCAAACCCATAGTCTTGTTAAATTTATATTAATAATATACTTAAATAAACTTAAAACTCAAAAATCTAACATTCTTATTGTCTGCTTAGATGCTCATACAAAAATGTAACTTAAATGTTATCTTTAATGATATAAAACTTATTCCTATTCAGCTTTTTCATTGCCAAGATCCTACTGATGTTGTTGAAATATAAAAAGAAAAACAACATTAAATCAGGTGTGATAAAAATCACCTTTATTCTATTCATCTCTAACACTGGCATTTATTAGCATTTTGGGACTATTTATAACCTCATATTCTTATTGCCAACATCAATTATTATGCAAATACATAACATTTTTACTGACTGTTTATAAATAATGCATGAAATTCTATAGACTTCAACAACCAGTGAACATTATCTTTTGTGGTCTATAAACACAGAATACAGAATAAGGAATAGCTTGGATGAATCTTAACAACAGATGTTTCTGTTTTATGATCTGGTAAAATTATTTGGAAAGAATTTTATATATATAATAAGCACCTGTGTTTAGAAAGTTAAAATAAAAATTATTTCAACATTTTTCCCAGTGGCTTGGGACCCAGATAACTCTTTTAAATTGATCTTAAAGAGAAACAATTTGAATACTAGTAATGTTTAAAAGAAGATAATTTTCTACAGGTAAGTTCTTAACCTACTCTACCAAATATCCTATATTTCTGAAGAGATAATAAAAGTGTTAATATATTCCAACTATAAAATTCAGTGATACAAATATGTTATCTTTTAATAAGGTTCATCTTTTAATCCATAGTGTTAAGAAATCTCTAGCAGTCTTTAGGATTTTAACAAGGACATGCCTCATCTCAGCTGAGAATTGATTCTGCAACTTATTCATACATTCATAGCTTTCTACAGCATCTCTAGGAGATATAAACATTTGAGTCTGCTCTCATATTTGTGATCATGTCTTAATTGAGATATTTTATCTGATTCATTGCTATACATATAATTTTAATTTCTGAATAAATAATATATTTCAGATTTTTTCTCATTGATAAACCAAACACACAATGACTAAACAAGATAATAATTAGTCTTTATTATTATAAATTAATATTTTCTTTCACTTATATGTTTAAAGTACCTCTGAAGGTAATTAAATAAGGATTTTAAAAATTGTACATCCAAATTGGGAAAAAATGTTAGTCAATTGTCCTTCAGACAAAGGCCTTCTATCTAGAACATATAGACAATTTTAAAAAATCAGGCCCTTGAAATTCAAAGACCCAATCCAAAAATGGGCATCTGAGATGAAAACACACTTCTCAGCTGAAGAAATATGAATGGCAAGTAAATACATGAAAAAATGTTCACATTATTGGTCATTAGAGAAATGCGAATTAAAACAACACTGAGATTCCATCTCACTCCAGAAAGAATGGCCAGGATCACGAAAACCACCAATAACAAATGCTGGAGAGGCTGTGGGGAAAAAGGAACGCTTCTCCACTGTCAGTGGGAGTATAGACTGGTGCAGCCACTGTGGAAATCAGTCTGGAGGTTCCTCAAAAAGCTGGGATTGGAAGTCCCATTTGATCCAGCTATTCCACTTCTGGGCATATTCCCAGAAGAATTGAAAACATCATACCACAGTGATATATGTGCACCCATGTTTATAGCAGCACAGTTTGTAATAGCCAAATCTTGGAAACAGCCCAAATGCCCATCAACTGAGGAATGGCTAAAAAAAATGTGGTACTTTTATACAATGGAATACTATTAAGTTATAAAGAAGGATCACATTCAGGCTTTTGTAGGTAATGGATGCAACTTGAGACCATGCTCATAAGTGAAATAAATCAAACTCACATGTGTAAACACCACATCATCTCCCTAGTGTAAGAAACTGAAAGACTCAATAAGATACAAAATCCCCAATAAATATAGGGAAAAGGTTCTGAAGTCCAATAATGCCTTTACTTTTTGATTTGACTGGTTTAAGTCTGTTTTCTACTATTTGATTGCAATATGTGAGAAGATAGGAACAGTTTTTTTGAAGAAAACAAAGGACATTAAGGTATCCATTGTTGATTTCTTCTGGCCTGGTTTGAAGGCCTGTAATGCTTTCACTCTCTTGTTTTATCTGGTTTTATGTTATTTTGTTGTGTTTGAGTTTATTGTGTGTGAATGTATGAACAACCATTTTGAAGAAAACGAGAGACACTAGGGTAGCCATTGTTAATTTCCTATTGTTATGTTTTGAAGACTTGTATTGCCTGCAGTGTTCTGTTCTGAAATGCTTTGTTGTGTTAACTCTGCTCTGTTTTGTTTTGTTTTGTTCTCCTTAAAATTAAAAAGAAATAAAATTGTATATCCATAAATATATAGCATTCAAATATTATAATACGTCATTTCTTATTTAATTTTACCTATCTTATAAGAATATATATAAAATGTATGATTTTATAATAACAAAAACATACTCAGCACTACTTAAAGCTAGTTTTACTTTAATAAATGTTTGTCTATATATAAAAATCAAAATTGATATCAGATATAGAATTCTCAAATTCTGAACCACAAAATGAGGAAGAGTAAACAGCAATTGCAGCTTAAATATATTTAATAGAGGCAATTCATAATCATATGCACAAAGATTAAAAGTAAGTTTTGTGAATAAAATCTTCAGAGAAATTTTTGTTTACTTGTATCGATACACACGCATTTGTGATTCAGTATAGTTTTATTCCTAGCCTATCAGTTCACAGTGAAAAGAATGCATATTCATATCCAAAAGTACCTTTTGCTTTTATAAAGAAAGTCAAACACAATTCTAAATGCAAAGAGAGTTATTTACATTCCATTTTCTTTTTTGTCTTCTGACCATTTCTTGCAATATTCTGTAAGGGTATCTTGGCTACATTTCATTAGTTTGAAAATATATTAGTATGTTTTGATGATTTCTGTTCATATCTTTTTCAGCTTTTATTTCATGGGGATGCAATTCAAGTGAAGGGAAGAATAATAAAGTATAAATCAGCCTTGCAAAGACTTATATAAATCATGATTTTAGCAGCTAACTCAGACCACAATATTGTGCATGGTACAAAACAATCTATTACAGATGACTAATTTCAGCTCCAGCTGTCAAAGTGACAAGAAAATGAGCTATCAAAGTCAGCCTGCCTCGAAAATATATGCACTGTTTCACTGACAAACAGTAACAGCTAGACAATGAGGAATATTAGAAAGATTGAAACCTATAATGTAAGGCAATGGGTGACAGCCAAAGGCTTAATGGAGTCCTTTCCTTTCTTGTGCCTCTGACTATTTTATTCTTTAGCAAACTTTTGTGTGTTCTTTTGTTTTCAAAAGTAGATGAATTTGAGTGTCTAAAAACCACTTGATTCTTTACATCCTATTCCTATTTTGCACCATTTCAGACTTTCCTGTCTTCAGTTGAAACATATTCAGATATTCCCCAGTGTTTGCACCACCTGCTATTGCTCTCTCAGCTTCTGTTCAGAGAAAAATGTTTTATCTAGAATTTTATTTTTTGTTTTGTAAATTAAAACTAATTTGCAGTTTCCATGGAAAACTTGTAGGCATAAAAGTTATATAACCACATCTAAAATTGCTGAACAACATTTTAAAATATATTTAAAATTTAATGATAAATCATAATTGCAAGCACATAAAGTGAAGTGATATTCAAATGATAATTATAAACACAAAAGTGTATCCTACGGGGGAAAATGTAATACAAAAGTTCTCAAACACTGTACAAAGTCTATAAATGCAAGTTAGTACTATGCATTCAATATTATTTTATGCACATGCCTACTGGAATATTCCTGTCTCAAGGCAAGTAGTTTGGAATGCAGATGGAAGGTTGTTATCATATATCAATGGCAACTGAATAACAAAACTCACATTTTGTTTTCAAGACCATGTACAAATGGTTACTATGAAATGAGGTTTTAGTTTGATGATACTATGTTCAATTCTTTTGTGTGTTCTACATACTTCTAATAAAGAATGTGCCTTTTTATATGTTTTTCCTTATTAGAGATGAAGATTTTATTCCCTTTTACTTTCAGAAATTTTATATTTTATTCATAGACTCCTTTTCTTAGCAAGCGATACTAGATATGAAGTCTGATCTAACAACTGTTAGTCTGTAAAGAATTACCTTTTTGCATACTACCATAAGAATTATCTATAAAAATTTCCAATGTGTAAATTTAGTGTCTATAAAACTTAAATGATGCTATATTGCCTTTGGTACTAAGATTAAATATCTGGTCTGTTATAAAAAGTCTTTTATAGTCTAGCCTAATTAAAGTTCTTTTCCTATACGATTCTGTCAACCTCTAAATCTAACACTGTGTTTCACTGTACGTTTTTCTCCACCTGGTTTTAATTTGTGCTTAGCATTACACAAATTGTTTAAATAGCATCTATTTTAACACCCTCTCTCACATTTTCAGAGTGAATCTTCTCTATTTGCCAATATATTTTACTTTTGGTCCTCAATTTATGGTGGGGCTACTTCCCCATAAAAGCACTGTAAACTGAAGATAGCAAAAGTAAACAATGCACTATGTGTGCCTAACCTATCAAACATTAAAGTTTAGCAAAAATACTGCAATTTAGAATATAGGCTGTTTACTCTCATAATTGCCTGACTAACTGAGAGCTGGAGCTTGCTGCCTCTGCCTAGCATTTTCAGGAAGCATGGTACTATCTATCAATGCAGACCTCAGGCAAAGCTCAATATTCAAAGTGTAATTTCTACTCAATATATGCAGCTCTGGCACCATTATACACTTTAAAGTATCATAAATTGACCCATCATACATTGCAGACCATTGTATAGACATCTATTTACAGACTATCTGTAGTTACATCCATCTATCTATCTATCTATCTATCTATCTATCTATCTATCTATCTGTAGGACTTGCTACTTGTTGATTATTATCCACCATATGAGTATCCCTTCAAAACATACTTTAGTACCTGCTCTGAACAGGTAGTGTAGTGTAATGGTTCAGAACAGCTTCTAGAGCCAATATTCTTACTCATTAAAAAAGTATTTCATCTTGGGAAAAATAATTGTTATATTTTTCTCCCTGATTTCTAACCTATCCCCCATTGTACTTCCAGTACTAATTCTCTTCGATAGCACAGAAATCAAGAAAAGAAATAAATGTTCTTCCTAAGATAGAAATATGGAACTACAGAATGGTAGTATTGGACAGATTTCACACAAAATCTACTCCAAACTCCTATGGAAAAACAAAACAAAACAAAACAAAACAAAACAAAACAAAACTCTACAATGCCACACCTTAAGTTCAGAAACATGTTTAAGGCTAAATTCCTACACTGGTGGCTTCTTTATCCAAAAGCTGTTTATCATCCTTGACCAACATCTTCAGGATATTTTGTCTTAAATCTTTTCTGAATGCTATAAGGCAGTTTATGATCTTATGTTTATCACTGGTTTAGCTATTTTTATTTTGTGTTATCTTAGAGTGAAGTGTTTAAAAAAATTTTTTTCAAGTGTTCCTTTTCCACAGATGTTTGCAGAAACAGCTAAAACAGAAATAAAATCAATGCTGGGATAAAGATCATTTAAACTAAAACCCAAAAAATAAGGAATAATACATCCCAATAATATAGTCATGATTTTATGGTGAAACATGAGAATCATGGTTTCTTGGCTAGATTCTTTATTTACATTTTAAATAAGTGATTATTGAACACTTCTTTGATGCCTGAGCCCTATACTTGTGTAACTTCAATTCTGATAGAAAATGCATAATTCTTAAAAAAATAACAATTTGAAAAGAATCTTTAAATTGGAACAATCAGTAGTAATTGAAATATTTTTAAAAGAACTGGATCATATTTCAGACTTTAAAACATCCCTCCAGTAGATAGTTTTAAGAGTGTTGAGAGGTAAAGTATAGTACAAACCTTCTTTGGTATCCACAGGGGATTTGGTCCAGGATGGCTCTTAGATTCCAAAATACATAGATGCACAAGCCTATTGCTCAAAATGGATATATATATATATATATATATCAGGAATATATATGTATACAGGAATATATATATATACATGCAATCATTTCTAGAATATTTACAAAATCTAACACAAAACACAATTGATATAAGTGTTACAGTTGTATTGTCAGAGAATAATTACAAGTTAAAACTATTTCTTCAGTGTAGATGCAATTATTTTTGCAAATATTTTCAATCCATGGCTAGCTGAATATGCAGCTGCAAAACCCACATATACTGAGAGCTGTCTATATATGCAAGGAAACAAATGAAGATGCTAATGTAGCAGAATACAAAATGCCAGGAAACAAGCAAACAAAGCATGATGCTTGAATTCTGGTAATGTCAGAGGATAATCAGAAAAGCACTGAAAGATACATAGTGGGAATAATAAACAAGATGCCTTTACAGATTGAATGGGGAAGATGAGGAAATGGAAGGCCTCAGAAATGACTTTCATCTGTCTGGCTTAAGGGACTAGGTAGATGATAGTGATATTTAGTGAGACAAGGAAACAGGAGGAAAATCATTTTTACTAGAGATTGGAGTCAAATAATGTTGTCAATTTTAAACAAATGAGTTTGAAGTGAACTTGAAAAAGTCAAAGGAGGAGGATAAGTTAAAAGGATTTTATATACAATTTTAGCCAAATATAAGTAGTAATACAGAAAAACACACTTCTAAGAGGAAGAGTAAAGTTACATCACAGGAGGAACATAGTTTGAATCAACACTGGTTATAATAGGGCTTGAACAAGAGATGCAATATGCCTGAATGATTCCTTTTACAAATTATTAATCCAGTAGTTAAATTATAATATGACATGAGAATTGCTTAGACCATCTCATGGGTTTATTACTGTATGCCTAGAGGATCTGAGTTGCTTAATTTCTTTGCAAGAATAAATAGAACCACCATGAAAAACAGCCACCCTTTGGATGTCTAAAATTTTGGGATTTCTAGAATAAGATTTCCTGTGTTCAAGTATTAAATGCTGAGCGAAATATTTCAACTCTCTGTGCATCTGTTTTCAAAGGTAAAAATGAAGCCACTGAAAACTCAGAATCTCCCTCATATGTTTCTGTTAAGAAACAAGTAACATAGGATATGCATATTTCTTAAAACACTGACATATAATGAGAACTTAATAAAAGTTTAGCTCTTTTTATTATGCAGTAGATTACTTAACATATAAGCATGGTCCATGAGTTGAAGTATTAGTTCATACAAATAAAAATATCTTGCCTGATTTCTTTCATGTTATTTGGTTTTTATTTTTTATAGTTACCCAAAACAAACTGAGACATCTTCAAATATATGTTATAATTCTTGGTAACGTTGATGGTCTTTAGTACCTTTTATAAAATTTTTTTAAGACACAAAACTACTTTAATTAGCATTTAAGTTCTGATTTCTGGAAGAAATTCCACTCACATAAAAATGAGAGCCTATCTAATCCAAACTAAAACTGCACATTGACTGCATATTTGGTATGTTTAATAAAGGAAAAGGTCACAAGCTCAGTTATTTTCCATCTTTAAAGCAGCTTATATAAGTATGTACCACATATAGAAATGTTTTCTAGATGAAAAGTTGATAAATGGAATAAAAATAACCCACAAATATGAATATAGAAATCCCCTATATATTGTGTTGATCTTATTAATTTCAGTTTATATTTTGGAATGACTTCCAGCTAATACTAGGATAAATTTAAAACTGTATAAATTAACACTAAATGGCATTTATAACCAGAACCTGTATTTGAAATAATCAACTATACTAATAGGAGAAAAGGGAAAGTTACTATTTATCCTACAGTTCTCTCCACTGATGCTAGTGAGAAAATAGATCTAGTTAGGATATGAGACAAAGTTGGCTGATCAGAGAGCCAGGAGTTGAACACAGGTAGTTTGAGTTCAGAATCTTTGCTCTAAACACGTTGGTACATTTTTAACAAGCAAAATTCTTTACAGGAAAGGTTCACTGTCTACCAATAGAAAGCCAAGTACGCTTATACTTTTAAGAAAACTTGAGCATTGTATAAGAGCAGTGTAAACACTCCTATCAGACAATAAGCTTTTCACCATACTGTCACAGCTTCAAGGTCAGGGACTATATTTTATTGACATTTTACTCCCAGAGGCTTGCACAACACCTCTTATTGTTGCTGTTTTAAGGCAAAGAGCTGAAGAGCACTAGTAGAGCTGGAGAAAGGTTTTACATGTGAAGTGACATTTGATTCTCTTTTGAAAAATAAATTCAGGTACTCAATAAACAGATTCAGAGGAAAGAACAAAATAAAAAAGACAGTATGTATGAACAACATTCTGGAAAAGTATTTGGTGTATAATTGTTATTTGAATGTAGGGAAAACCAGGCACAGTGGGGGAGAAAATCTGAGTCAGGCATTCATGGCAGATTTAGAAGCAAATCTTTTATGTTGGGTGAAAGATTCACCTGCAGCCTTATACCCATAATTCTGCTGCCTTTGAGTCCATGGGGAGAACTGCCATGGCTTTCAAAAGTTCTCCAAGAACTGGGAAAAACCCTACCTTATTTATACTCCAATGTGATTAAAATATAACTTGTCCACACCTGAGTCTTACAAATTTGAATAAGTTGCACTGAGTGGACAATGTGAGTGGTGGGCTGGCAATAACTGCCCCAAAGGCAGACTTAATATTAAAGAGTGCTTGATGAAAGTTTTCAAAGGGTTCTAAATGAGTGATTATATAAATATAGAATGAATATATATATATATATATATATATATATGGCTGATTCATTTGCAGAAAAATTAATAAGAGAGTAACTTTGGTTATCTGATTTCACAAGTATTTAGGAGTGGATATTTTTATATATTTTTAAAGAACACATATTAAGTAAGATTTCTGTGTTAAACAAAATGCTATAATAACTGAAAGAGAATAAATACCTTAAACTTTGGGATTATCACCTCAACTGAACCAAAAACTATAAGGAAACATACACATTTATAGTGTCTGGTCTCTAATGAAATAATAAATTGCTAAGTCAAACCTAGGCACATTTTGCCATGTATTCAATCATCCTTGCTCACCCTCTATCTAAAAATCCATTATGTTGAAAATAAAAAAGAATGGTGTATGAGATGCACAAAACTTCTTTTAATACAGAATTATTATCATATATGTATATTTATATATCTGGAAAAATTCAAAATAAGAAAACAAATTGTACATGACAGGAATGAGCACAGTGAATTATAGTCAAGCAGAACACAAGGCACAGAGAAACTTCCAGGGGCAGGTATCACTGACCATAATTTTAGGAGGAATACAGGAGATTATAAAGAGTAGACAACACGGGTTCCTACAAAGAGGCAATATCCAGAGGCATGGGAGAAGAGAAATGATCACATGGTTTATATCAGATATTAAAAAACATTAAAAATATATTAATTATCTGTAGAATTTATTTAATAGAGTAAGTTTTAAAATAAACTCCATGTACCCTACAATACACCAATCACCACTACTAGATTGGAAAAAGTTATTGATAAAGAGACATAAAGAAATACAAACTACCACTAATTGTGAAGTACTGTTGGATTGGAATGCAGAGTACACGGAGACCTAATCCAGGGGCTTGCCTTTTGCCAGGCAAAATTTGTATAGATTTCTTTTAGATAATGACCACAAAAATGATTACAAGCCAGCAAATGATAAAAAAAGAAAGCCATGGTTTAAAGTGAATATGAAAGTAAATTTGATATTTGATATTTTGCCGAAGAGATAAATGTAAAGACATCTTTTGAAAGCAAAGCTGTAAGCAAGTAAAATCATAATAAAGAAAAATTTCTTTTAAAGAGGATATTTGCATCAACAAAAATATTACCAACAGATATATATACATATATATGCAAATATATACCAAAAATGTTTCAGAACTATGTTTCAGGACTCAGAAACTTTAGGTTACATAATTAAGAAGGCAATGTGGAGAAATGCAATGATCCTTCCACTGGAGAACAGATTCTCATTCTTTTTTTTCTCAGCACAGTATTACTTGGATGCAAGTTTTTCTAACTGAACTTTAAAAGTTTCTATTTTATTGTTAACACTTCAGTTCTCCTTAATGTGCTTGGTAAAATAAATGCTTTAATTATTTGCTTGCATATTTAATATTAAAATACCATGCTGTTTAAAAATACCATATCCTTTTTATCCATTCCTCAGTTGATGGACATTTGGGTTGTTGCCAAGATTCGGCTATTATAAATTGGGCTGCTATAAACATGCGTGCACGTATAAAACTGTGGTATGATGTTTTCAATTCTTCTGGGAAAATGCTCAGAAGCAGGATAGCTGGGTCAAATGGGACTTCCAATCCCAGTTTTTTGAGGAACCTCCAGACTGATTTCCACAATGACTACAGTCTACACTCCCACCAACAGTGAAGAAGCGTTCCTTTTTCCCCACAGCCTCTCCAGCATTTATTGTTGGTGGTTTTCTTGATCCTGGCCATTCTTTCTGGAGTGAGATGAAATCTCAGAGTTGTTTTAATTTGCATTTCTCTAATGACCAATGATACTGAACATATTTTCACATATTTGTTTGCCATTTGTATTTTTTCATCTGAGAATTGTGTATTCATCTCAGATGCCCATTTTTGGATTGGATCTTTGAATTTTGGGGGACTGGTATTTTTTTAATTCTTTATATGCTCTATATAGAAGTCCTTTATCTGAAGGAGAGTTAAGGCTTTTTTCCCAATTCTTGGGTTTTCGTTTCACTCTGTTGGGGATTTCTTTTGACATGCAAAAACCTTTTAATAAGAGCAGATTCCAAATCCCAGTTGTTGATTCTGGAAAGTAGTTCCCATGAAGTTTGATTTTTATTCATGAACTCTCTACCTACCCTTTCGTCTTCAAGATTTTTACCTACTTTGTCTTCCAGCAGACTTAGTGTTCTGTTTTAATATTTAGAAATTTGATCCATTTTGACTTCAGTTTAATGCATGGTGATAGACATGGATCTAATTATAGGTTTCAGCATTTGGAATGCCAGTTTTTGCAGCACCACTTATTAAAGAGTGTTGTTTTTCTTCTGGTAATCTAAGCAATTCTTTTGAAGATAACAATATGCAATATTACAACGATTGTTAAATTCCTTGTTTTTTTTTTTTTTTTTTTTCTGCGGCACTGGGGATTGAACTCACGACCTTGTGCTTGCCGGGTAGGCGCTTAGACCGCTGGGCTAGATCCCCAGCTCTTCTATCATCTTGTTTTGAAAGCCTATAATGTTATTGTTTTGAGTTTTTTGTTGTTCTTGTAGTTGTGGTTTGTATGTCTCTTGTTTTTGTTTTCCTTTTCCTTTTTTTCTTTAAAATAAAATTTTAAAAAAATATCAGGCTGTGTTAAGTTTATTTCAAGCATTTTCGATTCTCAAAACAATATAGGATATAACATAACTACCTATTCACTGAGTATTTCTGAACATTTTATCATTGAATTATTACTTTATCATCTACAAATGAACAAGGAACACATGTAGAAACGTTAGAGTGTATAAAATATGACTATTCATTTATATAGTCTAATTAACCATTTTTCTGTATATATGATTATCTCAGATTGCATTACATTTTCTAAAAGAGTTGTTACTTTAAAAGTCTCTGTAGCCAGGCGTGGTGGCACACACCTACAACCTCAGCACTTGAGAGGATGAGCCAGTGCATTATTACTATTTTTTTTTTTTTACCTTGAAACGGTGTCTCATTAAGTTGCCCAGCCTGGTCTTGAATTTGCCACCCTCCTGCCACAGCCTACCAGACTTCTGGAATTACAGGCAAGTTCTGCCATGCCTGGATTGACCATAATTAACAAACAATGCAAAGAGCATTTTTGTTATTGTTAAACGCTTTACAACCTGAACATAAACATTGAAGTTTTGTGGGTTTTGAGTATCTGTTTAAAACAAATTTGCTTTGCTAAAAAATAAAAAATCTCTCTTCAGTGCAAACGACCTTGGTTCAATTCCCAGTACTTCAAAAATAAAAACAGATAAAAAGAAATTATGGTTAAAAATATATGTGTATAGAATTTATATATTGATAGATGTCATACATCAATATATCTTGATTTTTTTGTAAAGAAATCTTAGGTAAGTTTAAACAGGTAAAAGTTTAATTTCTTAGAAGTGAAAAAATATATAGTCTGAAATCAATCCCTGTTTAATAGATAATGAAAACTTGCATCCAAATGATTTAGTGATTTCCTGATGTCACCTAGGGAGGAATTTCAGAGTCTGAACAAAAACTGGGGTTTCTTGGGTCAAATTCTATGTTAATACCACTAGGTACACTTCTTTCAGATTACTGACATATATGAAAGTATTTAGCACAGTTGTTCATGTAATGACCAAGACTTTAAAGTCTAACCAACTAATAAAATCTTACCAAAGGGCAGTGGTGTACATGAAGCAGGCTTGCAAGAAAGACTGGTGGTGAATAGAAATTAAAGGAACATAAAATGAACACTCTTTGATTGAGTTACCTTATAAACTAAGTACAATATGCTGGTATTTCTCTGATACCCAAGAAATGTATCATTTGTTAGCAAAACAGCAAAAATCTCTAATCATGCAAGTGAAAGATTATTGAAACTCTAGTATACTTTAAGAAGTAGACTGAAGAATAGTCACTGTTGTGTTCCAAGCTTTTCATTAATGAAACAATTATTTAAAAAGTTGAAAATGCAATTACATTTCATTTAATAGATTATGTTAATATGCCCAACCTCCTTTACATGGAAAGGAGCACAAAATTAAATTTTTCTGAAGTATTTTAACAACTTTAAATAATCTAGGAAGTGATCTATTGGAATAGTTTTTAAAAATATTGCTTACAGTTTGGTTTGGACTACTTATAATAATGGGCATATTATCTTACCATATTTTTTTGTAAATATTTGGTAGAAGTTTAATTTGCATTCTGCAGATTCACATTACTTTGCAGTTCTGAACTATTGATTTTACTTATTTAATGATTCAGTAACAATAAATGGCAGTGATTACTGTACTGTGTATAGTATTTATCATTTCCTTTATAAGTGGAACATAAACTTCATTTAGTAGCATAGGCAGCCATCCAAGTTTATCTTCTAGCTGTGTTATTGTTATAACTGCATATGTTTCAATAAGTTATTTAATATTTTTAAGTCTCAGTGCCTTTATTCATAACATTCTGATAACAATTCTTGCCTTGTATCATCCTTACAAATATTGTAGATAATTCATGTAAAACAACTAGCATGGTGTTTACCACTCAGATCTAATTGTACTTAAAATGCATTCTGTTGCCCCATAGAGATATTTAAACAACATAGTCATTGTAATTATAAAATATGTATTCTAAAATGTATCTTGTTTACTGCCTCAGATAACCAAAATTTAAGTCAATTAGCATAAAGAAAAATGATTATCATTTATCATTATTTCTGTATTGCCTCAGAGAAGAGATTTCTAATAAACAACAGGTGTCTGTGATATTTGTATACATAGCTGCAGGTAAAAATTATGATTCTTTATTGTTGTCAGGGAATGCCCTGGGAATTACATCAAAAGCAATAATAAACTTGCATTGATCCATCTCTATATAAACTGTCAACGAAGTCCCTCAAGGCCAAGTCTTAGCACAATATATATATGTACAGCAATTACATTTATCTGGCAGTTCTAAAAGCAACACTAAATGCTTTAGGACTTTTATTCATAATGTGTTATATGCCCCTCCCATACCTCTATAAGGAAGGCATTGTCCCTGCTTTATAAAGTACTTAACTACTTGGTTCCAAATAATACACACCATAAGCAGATTGCAAAAACAGACCTCTGACACCATAATGCATACGCTTGTCTGCTTCTGGTGCTGCTCATGTGGCTGTTTAGAAAACTGTTAAAGAAACTACTAACCACGTTTGACTGTGGCTTACTTCTTTCATCTCAGGATTCTAAAAGCAAAACATCTTCTAAGACCAAGAAAGTGTAAAATTTTTCCTTGGGAAGGCTCTAGATTTTTTCTATAATCCAGGTTCTTTCCGAGATCATCTATATTTGCATACTGGTCTGTAGCTATCTGTGAATGGACACACCGACAGGTCCACAATGGTGCCAAATCGATAATCTTGCTTTCGTAATCACTCTTCTCTGCAATCGTCAATCTATTTGTAATTCCTAAATGTATATAGAATTGGTAAGCATTTTTCCACTTCAAAACTGTCATTAAGTTGATTGGGATACTATTATTCTTTCCCTAGTCTCGGTGATTGACTTTTATTTGCTTATTTGCTTCCTTGCCTCATTTACTTTCTTCCATATTATCCGAGCAAGCCTTCTTACTCACTAACAGGATTATGTTCCACATTTTTGATAGGCCCTATACAAGGTCCTCATTGCTTTCTCAATGAAATGAGGCTCTTCATGGTCAAATTTCAACTTATCTTTGAAGTCTTCTGTCTCAGAATATACATAGTTAAATACAGTCATTCCCAGATATCAGAAAATTGTTTCCAGGGACACACCAATATGCAGATGCTGAAGATCCTTATTGAAAATAGTATATAGTTGAGTATAAGTACTTAAATACTTCTATATGCTTTAAATTACCTAAGTTTTTCTTATAATATCTGATACAGTGTAAATACTATGTAAATAGCTGTTATACCACGTTTTCCAGAGAAAAATAAAATAAACAGTATTTACATGTTTAATATAAGCACAGTATTTAAAATATTTTTTCACTTATTGTTGAATCCATGAACATGGAAGCAGTGAATTTGGAAAATACACTATCTTGCAATAGAGTTTACTATATAAGCTGCATTTTTCTCAAAACACTTTCTTTTCTGTTTTATTGAAAACACTTTTCTTTTTTCTCTGCTTCACACACATTCATCTTTGTCCAGCTCCTATCTGCCATTGGGCTGTCAGCTGAGAGTCACCCAGAACCCTCACATCTGGGTGAAATGGCCCTTTCAGATATTCTTTTCATTTTATTTTTTTAACTTCTCTAATAGCACTCATTACAATGTGTTAAAATCACCTGTCTAGATATTTGTGCCTGATACTGCACTGTAAATAATTTGCAACCAATCTCTATAGAGACCAGAGACTAGTAACTTATACCAACTTTTATTTGATAGAATAAGCTATGGTAGACTATATGCTCATAAAGCAATTGTATTGAATGAAAGAACAAATAAAGAAAAAATGACATTATATCACCAGTATTTTATAATAGTGCATATAGATGTGTTTCTCGAAACAATTCTCTGATATCTGGGAATGACTGTATTTAACTGTGTATAGGCTGAGACAGAAAGAAGACTTCAAAGATAAATTGGAATTCAACCATGAAGAGCCTCATTTCATTGAGAAAGCAATGAGGACCTTGTACAGGGCCTATCAAAAATGTAGGACATAATTCTGTTTGTGAGCTAGAAGCCTCGCTCATTTATTTGATAGAGACTACCTACTTTTACACAGTCATTTTATCTTCCTTAAAATCTGATACTAATTTTGAATTTGAAAGTTTATTTTTAATGATTACTGTATTTTTATATTTATGGAGAATTTTAAAGGTACCCAAGTTCAAATAGTTCAACATCTTAATTATATCGCCAGTATTTTATAATAGTGTACAGATGATGATCATTTACTGGCCATTCTCCTCTGGTCATTCAAACCTGCATGGAGTAGCAAGAATATCCAGCATCACTGGACAACTACTGCTTGTCAAATTTTGATGAATTCTGATTGACAGGTATTTGTAGATTTAAATATTTTTGAAGAAAATAAATGTTTCAAAGTATAATGTTTATAGAGAAAAAAGTAACTAAAACAGTCTAAAAAGGAAAAAAGAAAACTTTAAAGCTATGAACCTACTCAAACTCCAAGAGCCCTTAAATTATAGGTGGGTTCATCAAAAATTTAGTTTACTTGGGTTTCAGTTATTTGTTTTTTTTTGCGGCACCGGGGATTGAACTCACGACCTTGCGCTTGCCGGGCAAGCAGTTAGACCGCTGAGCTAGATCCCCAGCCCTGTTTTTTGAGACAGGGTCTCACTATGCCGTTCAGGATGGCCTTGAGCTCACTTTGTAGCCCAGGCTGGTCTCGAACTCACAACGATCCGCCTGTCTCAGCCTCCCAAGTGCTGGGATTACAAGCGTGAGCCACCACGCCCGGCTGGGTTTCAGTTATTTATATTTTTTGAAAGAAGAAAACATATTAAAAGTAAATTTTGCCAAGTTTGAATACAATGATCTATCTCATTTATTCAAGTCAAATTATCAGAGTAAATGGATTTTGAACTTCCAAAAAAATTACACAAGTCCCATATTTAACAAAAAATAGGTATTTGATTGATTTCCAAAGAGTACAATGAGTGATTAGTGTACATATTTCAGTCCATCCTCTTTTACTAATGTCACTTAAAAATAAAGCATTAATTTCTGATTGGCAACATGCTTTTCCTTCTTTGTCTGTCTTCAACAGACTCATTCTAACAGTTCCATTATTTATAGCTGTTGTGAAAAAAAAGAAAATGCTGTGCGAATGGCATATTATAAAATTAAATGGTAACATATTGTGTTGCTTGGGATCATAGTCAAGTCTAGAGGCAAAATAGAAATAACAGATGCAATATAATGCAGAGATAATATGTGTGTCATACTGCAATCTAGTCTCACAAAATTAGTACAATATGCTCTACCTGAGGAAAAACTGAAAGTTAGACATGGAAAGACCAAGAGAGAGGGAGAATGCTTCCAGCAACATAAATGAAGGGACAGGGATCTTTTAATCTTGGTTTGGTTATAAATTTTGTAAAGAAAGGGGCACACTAATTGGATTTATTAAAATTTCAGTCAAAGAGATGTTTCTTCCATATTAATGTGGGCTCCCCATGATTTTTGGATCACAAGATTTTCAACAGTCCTTTTTTAATGTAGTAATTTTGCTATTTTTGAGTGGGCCCAATTAAATTCTACACTAAAGCTATTCACATAGGGGCTGCCTTGCTTTAGGAGTCCCCCAGTGATGTTACAGGACCAGTTTCAGGAGCAAACTAGGGCAAAGAGGTCTGTGATTAAAATCTAAATGTATAAACAGAAGTTACAGAATAAATTATTCAATGTAATGTACATAATACTCTATTAATTACCTAATTTATGTGAGACAAATCATATAATCCAGTAACTATTTAATTTTTTTTTTTTTTTTTTTTTGCGGCACTGGGGACTGAACTCATGACCCTGCACTTGCCAGGCAGGTGCTTAGGCCACTGAGCTAAATTCCCAGTCTTAAGTTTGTTTTCAATTAAATCCAAAAGAATTTTTTTAGTCTAATAATCTGTCCTATTTTTACATGAAAAAGTAAAAGATCCCCTTTAACCAGGGAAAAAAGTAAAAAAGAAAATACTTTAAATCACATTTTTTTTTGTAAAATTACTGGATCCTTTATTTGTCTTTTCTCTACTGGTGCTCTTTGCTGTATTAATTTGTATTTCCTTCATTAAAATTTTCCTCTACTGCTCTTCCTCAACAAAGAAAAACACCTCATCTTTTGTGAACAGAAAGAACTTTAAAAGCTTCTACATTACTTAAACATACAGTAAATCTTTTAACTCTGCATATAAATGGTGTCATATTACACTTACTATCATCATATATAACCACAGCCAAAAGAACTGGTAGTACTAGTACCACAGTCTCTACCAAAATTTTCTTGCATTTCTGTCTTCAGTGGTTTGAACTGGTTGATGTGAAATTTTTTGCCTTGAAACATAATAGTGAAATATTCACAAGGAAGGCTATTAAAATCACCTTTAGGTTTTAGTGGTTTAGATAGTGTGATAGTATGGATTTAGTATGCATGAGACCTCAGTTTCAATTTAGTTAAAAGTGCAAGATAAATAAACTCACATATTGTTTTTAAGCACAATAGTTTTCTGGCCATTTGAAAGACCAGCCAGTTATCAAATAAAAGGATGTTATACTGGCAATCCATTATCAGTAAATTTTAGTTGAAGGTATTTGATAATTAAGAATAATAGCAAAAAATAATGATGCTCAGATGCTTTTAATGAAACAGGATAAAATAATCATATTAGTAGGAGACACAAAGTAAAGAGACTTGCTTGTATAAACCTAAAAGCAACTTCAGTACAGGAGCTGACTAATGCCAAAGTGGGTCTACAGCAATAGTTGACTTTAACAAACTAAAAAGAGAGTTAATGAGATTCTGGGATTTTGGCACAAAAGTGTAGTAGAGACTCATAATCTTACCTAAAGATCATAAATAAGAATGCTAAGCTTCCAAAAAACAACCAAAATTTCTTCAAAGGAAAAAAGAGATCTTATGCTCTGATAAAGATATATCAAAATGCCAAATATCAATATTTCCATTCTAAAGTTGACATGTATGTACACTGAGAGAGGACATCAGTGGCCACATCTATGTTATCAAACATAAATAGATAAGTGCAAAACTTAAGATTGAAATTTTGAGTTATTATCAGCTACAGAGGTATTTTTCAAACTTTCCGAAAAAAGTAATTTTTAATAACATAATTGAGAAAAAAACAAACTAAAATTGAGTAACCATGAGTATTCTGATAATAAGCATTTTTTTTTCACTTATGCATAAAAATAATCGCTATGAGAAAACATGTATTTGTAGTAAATATGTACAAAAACAGTAATTTTCAGTTCTTTTCATTGCAATGTAAAAATGAAATGGAGTTATAGGAGTCCTATATTGTCAGTATTTGGAAAACAATATACCTTATAAAAAAAGTCTTTCTAACCTTAATAATAAATAATTCTATAATTTGATTTTAAACTCTAATTTTAATGTCAAAGAATTTCAGATTTAGAAGAATTATAAGAATTCTCACCCATTCATTCAGTATTTTATTTCCTTTGATAATAATAGTCATGTAACTTGTGTTTAATCCAAGTTTATATCAGCCTAAATACATTTTGCCTCACAAAACTTATTATTGTGCATATTTCTTCCTAATATGTTTGTTGCATTTTAAATTTCGCTAGTTCTACCAGGAAGTACCTCATTTTTAGTTATAAGAAAATTAATATTTAAATCAGTTAATACTATCACTTTTAAATAAAGAAATGCTACCCATATATGAATTTCTCCAATTATAATTAACAATCATATTTACAATATGTTGGTAAAATTCGGCTAAATGTAAACATTCACAATACTGTTTATTTTACTTTTTTAGTATCAAAAATATTAGCTTGCACTGATACTTATGTTTTATTAAGTGCTTGGTGAAATTTCACCATATGTTTATTTCTAGTCTTCCTACGAAATCTCACTAACAGAAATAAAAATTTGAAATCTATTAAATCTTTTAAATATATACAGCTTAATTTAGAACTCAGTGTAATTGCTGCTACATAATGAATGCGTGTTTTGTCTGGAAAAATATAAATTTATATGTCAACAGAAGTAATTTTGTGATTACTTCTGTTGTGATTTTATTTTATATGTTTTCGTTCTACAGTGAACAAACATCATAAAATGATTTTAAGATGTTATAATAGAAAGATAATCCTATTTTTCTTATGTTTTCAGTGTTCCATAGTTGAATTTTTATATAAGCCTTGGAAATTGAGTAATGACATTTACACAGAGTTAAGATATCAATGCTCAGAGCAAATCTACATTGCATATACAACTTTGTCAGTTAGGATTTAATGTTTGTTTATGAACTCCATATACTATGTATTATCACAGCATTATCACTATACAGTTTAAACAAAAATTTTCTGGGCAAACAGTCATTTATAGAGAGTAACTGACTGGAAATTAGTTGGGAAATGGTTGTTCGCTTTTGAGTTAAAAGAAAAAAAATAAATATATATGTGGATGTCATTTGACCTGTTAAAACTAATCTCTAAACCAATCTTTAAATCTTTTAGAATTTTTGCCCTGATAACGTAATTTTCAATAAAAATATCTCGTAAACTTGTTATGAGTAGATAAGCAGAAAGTATGTTTATTCATATGCACCCCGCTAGTGTCCCCAAAGAAACAATGCCATTTAATATCTAGTATGACTTCAAAATTATAATAGTAACACAAACCACCCACTAGGAAAAAAATCCAATCCTGCACAACTCTAATAACCAATGCTGAGGCCACGTCAATTCTAGAGAACAAAACACCCTGGAGTTGGTAGAAATATATGGTGTGCTCTATTCCTACCTTTCATGTCATATTGTTTTGTGTTTTTATACCAAAGGTATTTAAAATAACTTGCAATTATTTTCAGAATGTAAAATATATAAAGAATCATATGAACAAACCAACTGAAGCAAAATACTTCCTTTTTGATTTACAATACACTTTTTCAGTGAATACCTGCTATGTTTTGTGATTAATATCAAATAAATAAGTTAACGTGAATAAAAGTTAGAACTACACACTTATATCAGTATCACAGAATATAATCTATAAACATTTCAGATGCAGAATATTTAGAGTATCTCTTTAGAGTTCCAGATAAGAAGTGGCATTTAACTTACCAGAACTTTATCCAGAAGCTTTATGTAAAGGAATAAAGAAGATCTAATTTAGCAATGAAAATGAGACTTAGAGATACTAGAGGTTTAGAGAAATCAACAGCATTAAGGAGAACTGGGAGATAATAAGAATGGGTAAGCAGTTTAACAAAATTGACACCAATGTAAGTACAGGGTGGGAGTGAACGAGAAACAACTGTATTTGCACCTCAGTTACTCTGACAGGCCTCAGTACCAGAAGACACCAGGTACTGCAGGATACAAGATGAGTGAAATTGTAATTTTTAAAAATGAATTAATTAATACCTATAAGGAGACTTAGCCATTGATATCCTATTTTCTTTCTCAAAGTCAACTGATTTCAGATTTGCCAATGCCCATAAAATGCCCTTATTGTATAAAAATTAGAAACAACCACATACAGAGGAGGAGAGAGATATAAGGTGGCGACAAATTATGCCAGCCCCTTGAATGACAAAGAAAAGCAGTGCAGAACATAATGATTGCATTCTTCTTGGGAACATGTTAAATGAACGCAACACATGTTAATTCTGTTTCTATCTCCTTCCCCTCCCATCCTTCATCTCTCAGATATTTCTTTTCAGTTAAGAAAATCTACCTATTTCTATCATGAGACTGAGCATAGTGACATTTTTGCAAATTTGCTGCTTAACAGTATGTGTGTGAAATACGAAAGTATCGTTTTTCCAGCATGAAGCAAGGAGATTGATTTTTCTTCTCATACTCTCAAGGGACTCACTCAAACACCTAATAGTGCTTTTCAACATTTAATGGAATGCCCCAGCTAGAGTGTTTTCACTGGTCTTGGTAGAGACTCCAGCTGCAGTATCTACAAATACTTTTTTTCCTTTTAATACTTTTCAGGTGAATTGGAGGATTCTTCAAAGGAAAGCTGAACTACCTCAAATGAAAAAGTCACAAGTAGCAGCAGCCAGGAAGCAGAAGAGTGAATGCTAGCTATAAATCAAATACAAGTCACAATAATGAATGGAGCTAAGAAGTATAAGATAAAATCACTCACATTCCTCAGAGGAAAAAGACAGATCCTTTTAATCTTAGAATGAATTTAAATTCAATAAAAATGGATAACAGACTTTTAACCAGAAATCATGTGACAATGCAGGGAATTAGAATAAACTTGAAGAAGAGAAATGTATACTTATTATTTTCAAAAATCTTTAAGTTTCAAGAATCCTTATTTAATAGTGTTAACAGCATCCGTGATGAATATGCCAATAACACATTTTAAAATTTCCTAGCAAATACTGTAATGATGTATTTGATCACTACAAGGGTTTTCAGTGATAGTGTAAGGGAAGTATGCAAATAATGACCTCTAAGGCCAAACATACGAGATATGAAAGTAAAGGCTACAGGGAGAGAGAAACTTATATCTGTGAAGAGACTCCTAATTGTAATAGTAAGCATAACAAGGTGAAACCAGTACACAGAACACTTCTGAATTATACTCATAAATTTTGTTCATAATATTCATTTGTTGACTGAAGCAGAAGTAATTCCAGCCCAAAGTACTCAAGATATTTCAGCATTTTGAATGATAAAATTCTTCTAAGTTTTTGTATAGCAGAAACTTTGATTTTCTCTTTGTCTGAAGAAAGCAAAAGAACCCATTATATAGAGGTTTCTAGAAATGCTTTCCAAAATATGCCAAGTGGGAATCTATGTCTTCAGCCAAACAATTGAACCATTTCTTTTTATTCAACCTATTGAAGACCAGAGTTAGATATTGAGAAAGAAATAGAGTCAAGTATATTCAATATTAATGAAAATAGAATAAAGTTGCATACTGCTTGCTACTTCTCATATTTGCTTCTTCCTAGGAAGAATTTTGTCTCTGCTTCTTAAAAATTAATGATAGTAAGTCACTTGTTTCTATTTTAGATGAATCTACATGTTAGCCACTTGCCAGACTTCAACTGTGATATATTTAGGAAAAGAAACATGCTAGAGAACTGTGCAGTACAGCCTGAAGTGCATAGAACAGATGGAATTGCTTCCTACCTTTAACAGACCATGAGTTTTTAGCAATTTATTTTTCAAAAATCTACGTCTCAGCAGGGAACATCCATACAATTGTGTGCAACTTACAATCAGTTCTGTAATGTGACTGCACGTTTGTCCATAAATTAGGAAAAAAAATTGTTCGGACAAGTTCTGGCAACAAAGAGCCTAAAGAAATCCTTTAAAAGTTTATAATGGTAAGATGACATTTGTGGTCAGTACAAAGGCAAAGAAAGCCATAGAAGTACAGAGACTTAAAAGTTATATGGGAAAATACTTAAATATATAGCACATCACATATCTTGTAAAATGCAGTCAATGACATAGCTTTGTATGTGGAATTTGCTGATTTCAGTATCCTATTAGTAGTCAGGTAAATCAGGTAACCAGTAAATTCAACCTAGGCAATACTGATTGTGAAGCTATGATGACATAACAGCAATAAATGAGGCTCACTGAGTCCTGCCAGTGTCATACAGAACAATCCAGTGAACAGAAGGTTCAGGGTCTTATTCTTAAGAATTTCATCAGGCTGAAAAGGCAGATGAAAACACTGTGCCACAAAAGGCTTCCTGAATGCATACTCATCTTTTTAACCTGGAAGGAATATAAATATAGATATAGATATAGATATATTAGTATCATACCTGGAATTCCTCAATGATTATTATTTTATGCCCTTAAAATATCCATAATAATTTGGCCTGTTGAATAATATTTTTACTTTGTGATGAGCAATTAAGTATTTTTTTGCAATTAAGTAATTGATTTATGTTTATGTTAAACTTAGGTCTACTAATTTCAACTAGTAGAATCTATTGGTTGCCACCAAATGTCCATTATTGTTTTTCCTTTACAGTAAAAATCTTGATTTATTTTCATTGTAAAAGATGTTAAAATGTTCCACTTTCTGTTCAAGTTATTTGTGATGTAGAGACCAAGTTTTAAATACTTAAATATAAAAATACTGTTGTATAAAACTCCTGAAAACCATCTTTGGAATAATGGAAGTTTGCTGTTTTCTCTGTGCCTCTGTCTCTGTCCCTGTCTCTGTCTCTGTCTCTCTCTCTCTCTCTCTCTCTCTCTCTCTCTCTCTCTCTCTCTCTCTCTCTCTCTCATCTTGCAACAAGGCTCTAATGACTCTGCTGCAGATCACGAGGATAAAGACTGGAACTCAATGGAAGGAGAATGAGGAGCTGAGGAGGCCGATTTAGTACTTCAGAAAGCTGCAGTGTGAGCTGATAACTTTTGTAAATCCAGAATTCTTTTATAGGCAGTAAACTACCATTCTTAATTGAGTCATTATTATTTTGGGATTTTCTGTCTCTTGAAGCTAAGGCCAGTGCTAAATCAGTTAATAATTGAAGTGTTTGTTTGTTTGTGTGTCTTTTTGAGACAGACTTTCTCTGTGCAGTTCAAGCTGGCTTTGAACTCACTTTGTAGCCCAGGCTAGCTTCAAACTTGCAGCAATCCTCCTACCTCAGCCTTCCAAAGTGCTGGAATTACAGGCTTGTGCCACCATATCTGGAGCAATAATTGAAGTATTTCAACGGTCTTTAAAACCACCATACAGATAATTTTTACTTTGTTGATTTTGAGTTAGTTGTTTATGAGTGATATCCTTCACACAAAATAATTATAAAGGCAATATAAATGTGTGACTATGCATATATTTCAATTCATATTATATCAGAAAATTAATGAATTATGTATATAAATTTCTTTTAGAGGTAATTAACTAGATCGGTGTCTTAAAACATTCTTATATTATTTGAAGTGCTCTTCTCATTTAAAGTAATTGTCAAAAGTTACTAGATGGTTCAAGATGAAGAAATACACAGTATTGTTTTGAGGACTGCACCTAGACAAAACAAAACTGAACTCTTTACATCTTAATATGCTAACCTTTTTTGAAAATGACAAAAAACTTGTGGGTACACTTAAACATCTTTCCTTGTAAAAATGCTAAACACTTTTTGAAAATAAACTAAGGTCACAAAATGAAAGTGAATCCCTTGACAAATCACACTAGTTTCCTAATTTGAATTTTAAAGCAGTTATATCATTTTTTTCCTTGACTTTACAAAAAGCCACACCAGAGAATTGTAAGATTTATTTTTATTGTAAAAATAAAATTGATATTTTTTCTCGATAAAATATTAGT
Source organism: Cuniculus paca (assembly GCA_004365215.1). Taxonomy (NCBI): domain Eukaryota; kingdom Metazoa; phylum Chordata; class Mammalia; order Rodentia; family Cuniculidae; genus Cuniculus; species Cuniculus paca. Next base: position 32,616 of record RJWT010000110.1, read on the forward strand.
TAATATAAAACTCCTAAACTTTTTATACCATTTTATTAGTAATAAGCTAACACTCCCAAATCAGAGTAAAAATGCAAAATTACGTTTTCAATAAAATGGAATAATAATTCTAAGATTGTTTTTCATTGATAGAATGTAATTCCAAATACATTAATGTTATATTGTAAGTTGTTTTTGGCAACATGTATCAATGATGAGAAAGCTAACACACACATGAGCAGCTCAGTTAACCAGAATATGCTAACTTTATTATCTCACAGGTTTTCTCATTTCTGAAAGAGTAACGATAACTCAACATTACATTATTATTTGTTAGGCTTACCTAAAATAGCATATTTTCACTTGATCAACTAGGAGTCAAGCTACAATCTTTCATTCTTCTCAGTGCTGATGGTATTACCTTTATTAGATGAATAAATCTCTAATAATTTTTTGGTATTGTCTTTCCTGGATTAGGTCCTACATTTAGAAACAAAATTTTCAGCATGTCTTTTAACCCTAATAGCATGTCTATAATATCTCAAAGAGAAAATCATAGAAGTTATTCTGTTATTTAATAAAAAAGAGTAATAGTAAAAATAACTACATACTTCCTTGATTTGTTTTCACATTTCTTGCAAAGCTCAAAACTAATGTGAGAAAAAAAAGTTCTCAAAAGTCCTCTCTAACATATTTACTTTATATTAGATGTATTTTATAAATCTCTAGTGTGTACATTCTCAGAAATACTTACGCAACACACAATACATACATATTGGAGCTAAATATATTCAAGGACATATCTAGTCCATACTCAGGAGACCAATAAGTGTCTTTCCTGTGTACTCTTCATCTCAAGGTAATGATATTAAAAATCTTGATAAATAGTTGTATATTTACCCTAACAGAAGATCTTACTATATATAGTCCAGTTTATGTTTGGTCCTCCAATAAACATGTTACAACCATTCAGTCCTGTCCACAACTGGTGAGAATTTCTCGGGTTTGTTTTGTTTTGTTTCCCAAGCTTGTTTAAAATATCTATTATAAGCAATACTCTAAAGACTAGATTTTAACAAAAAGGATAGTTTCCGGGCCTTGCTGGATAGAAGAATAATAAAAATTAAATGACAAGAATCCAGAGCTAAATGTTAAACTTTGAAAAAGATGAGAAACTTAAGGAAGAGAGTGAAGGTTTGGAATTAACTCTGATCTGTAGGGCTGTTTTCCTCCCTTCTGCTCCTCTTAAGGGAAAGTGAACTTGTCCTCCTTGCTTCACTTTCCTTAGGTATCGAATGAGGAAAATACCATATAATGAAGTTGAAACATTTCATTCAGTAACTGCAATGTAACAATGATTAAGGTAAATTTGAAGCTTAAAAGAAAACTCAAAACGAGGAGCATTAAAATTATATCTCAATCGATTTTCATGCCTGTATCTTGTAATATAAGCGACTACTTTGAAGATGACAAAACTCAGTGTACAATTGTTACTCTCCTACAATCTTATTTTGAAATTTGTACCATTGTTTTTATTTTTTTTCTTTAAAATAAAACAATAAAATAAAAATAAATATTATTACAGTCTTCAAGAAAAAGAATTATAGCTCAGTTTCTCCATTATGTCTAATCACTTTCACACTTAATTACAGAGAAATTTTGAGTGGTTAAGACAAAACTGTCAGTCTGACTCTTGATATCAAAGAATTAATACCTGCAAATCTTCATTTTTTCATTCCTCATATAAGAATGCTAAAAGTCAGTATGTGATTTATCCTCACTTTTATGTTGAAGATAAGAAATTATTAACCTTTGGCATATTAGAATTGAGTGTGGAATTTTAAAAACAGACATGTGCCATTCCAAATCTGCTGGATCAGAATGAGAGCAGTAGTGTATTTTTGCAAATCTTTCCTAAAAATGCAATGGATAAGAAATTTGAAAGACAGATCACATTTATTCAACATTTCTTACAAAAGATACTTTGACAATTTACTCATGTTTTTTAGTTTTTCTGAACAAATGAGTTTGTGAAGACATAAAAAAGAATGTTTTATCAATGTGCTCAAAAATGGAACTTTCTCTACAGAGAGTAAAGCAATATTCTGGAACTGAAGACTTGTAGGAGACTCCAGATGGTTCGCCTTCAGCTACATTGTGTTTTGGTTCTATTTTTAGTTCCATGAGACCAAGGTATATTTCCTTAGTGACAACAGTATGGTTGTTAGTAAAGTATGTACTTTAAAAAATACGTGAACATACAAAAAGAAGGCAGCTTTCAGCAATGAGATTTCGCTGTAGGTAGGGATTTCAAATTAGTATAGAAAATTAAGCTCGATGAGGCAAAACTCCCGGGTAGCAGTTGAGATCCATTGCTTTAAATAATTCACGAAAGCAACTCATAGGGTAAGTTCAAAGCTGTATATTGAATTTTAGTAATTACCATATATTAAGGGACAGGTTTTTTGTACACTTTAAACTTTTGTGAAAAAGTCACTGGCAAAATATTATCCCCCCCCCATTATGGGAAGGGGTTTAACAAACCTGTTCAGAAAGTTCACTATTGACAAATTCCAGATTTAAATCTAGCTCTTTTCAAATTTCTAAATTATTATTATTATCTGCAACCAACACAGTTCTAATATATTAGATTATTACCTAGTAATCTTCCTAATATTTCTATGTATTATACATACTAAAACTAAGAGTAAAAATAGTGCTATATACTATAATATTTGTTGTCTTGGGCTGGCTAACATAATTCATTAGTTTTCTATTTCTGAAAGCTGTATTTTCTTTTCTCTGGGGAAATAAATCACATAAGGATGAATTGTGGTGCCTTTCTACTCGATCCTGTGGAATTAACATTTTTTACATCACTGCTCCCTATTTTCACTTAAAACAAATGCTGGCATGTGATACCCTGCCATTAATTAGAGAATTTCCAAATTTGAAAAGGACGAATGAATCTGTTTTTCTTTTGATTTGCTACCTGTGAAAATGTATGTGTGAGAGAACACAAAGTGAAAACATCTATAGCAGGAGATAGCAATGTTGAATTTACCCTTGTCTTATGTTCCTTCTTTATCCTTGTACAAACCCTACAAGTGTAGTCTTTTCCTTACAGATGATTATTTGAATTGTTTTACCCACACTGATGAATTGAAAAGAAATACTCGTCAATTGAAAGTTGACAAAAGTTCTCTCAACTTTCGTGAATCTTCAGCTTCAGCCAGCCTTTATAACTCCCTTGAGAACTGGTAGGCTTCACAATAAAACAGTATCTGATCTACTCTTTAACCGTGCCAGCAATTTTTATATGTCTAATCTTATTTAATTTCTGCTCTAAAATAAAAATCCCTTATGTCTAACCTTTATGACTCTTACAGATCTTGTGTTCAAAGTTCTGTCCCTATTGTAACCATCCAATTCTTCTTGCATTAAATCTTCAACAGAGCGTCTCCCTATTTTCTGTTTTATTTTTATTCTTTCTTTCTTTTTTATTTATTTGTTTTTCAGAAAGAGAGCACTAAGGAAACTCAGAGGCGAGGAAGAGTGAGAACTAAAAGGCGAGAATATCTCTCTGGCATTCTTGACAGTGTGTTGCATTTGGGGTCTGAAATGTTCCACAATCCAAATGCCATGGATTGAAACTCATGTTCTATCATGGAAACTTTCTCTTCCAATGTAACTTCCATATCTATATTAAAATTTATAGACGTTTTGTGGTTAACAGCTCATATACAAAAATGTAAATATAAGTAAATATGAACAATAATGTATGGAGACAGAAGAATAGAAGGATATAGATATGTGCTTTGTAGCAATGCAAAATTGAATGTAAATCCAGTTGTGTGATCTTTTCTAAATAGCTTCTGCATTTGTAAAGGGAAATATCTCTTTTAATATTAGATTATTTTGAAGATTAAATGAAATGCTGAACTATTTTGTATGGAACTTGACTCATAATAAACAGTGAATAAGTAATATTTGCTATTATTAAATTGAAGAATAGCATACAGAAATAAGAGATTATATTGCTGTTTCACTGATGATATACATCATTATCCTTATATATTTTATTGAGGAAAAATGTTGACTTTTCATTTTATTATTCATTGCATATATAACTTTGCTATCACCTTTGATTTCTCTCTCGTTAACTAGCTCTACCTGATCTTTTTACATTAATTCAAATATCTACTTAGGTGTATGTACAAACTATTTTTCTAACTCTGTTCTTTTTTGATTCAGTCTCACATTGCCTAACTGTGTCTCATGTGTATTTTTGAATAGCCTCCCACCTGGTACTTTTAAAGTAAGATATTTTTCTATGGTCTCCACTGAAAGTGGTCTCCTTTTAAAGAAAACTTTTTAAGCCTTCCTATTATATTAACAAAATTATTATACAATCTTAACAATAGGATTCTGTTTCAGATAACACAAAATTCACAACTTTAGCTGTTATATAAAAACTAGATTTAAATTCATACAGTTGTCCACAATGATTGGTTTTGCCTAAGGATGTTGTATACTAAATAGACTACAATTACTGTTACCTGCCTATCAAATGCATATTCTTCCTTTCTTCCAAAATAGTGTTATTTCAATTTGATTGAGAGGCTGACAATTTTTGAAAATTAAAATTTCATTTCCTAATTTCTTTTGTAGTTAGCAATTTCCTATTTTACAGTTCTGGACAACATGTGTGGGGAGGAAAAAAGGAGAGTTTCACCTTCTTTCTATGGACAATACTCTTTTCTTCTAGTGCTGTCTTCTTCTGATTACTAAAGGCCTGCATTGAGGCCATGGAGTTCTGAGATAGAAAAATCTTCTTTTGACCATGAAGATACAGGTTGCACATTTAGAACGGCAGACAAAGAATATTTGTGATAGCATTGTCCACTGCCCAGCTCTGAGCTGTCCCCCCAGACTTCTTTCATCTAAGAAAATAAATCTTTTTATTATTTTGCTATATTTTCTGGAGATTTTCTGTTCATTCATTTTATCACAGTATCAAAAGATACCCCACTCATTATTTTAGTCTTTCTTCAACATTTCTAATTAGTCACAAACAGGGTATTGACAGAAATTTAAAATTTGAAAAGGTTTATCTCAGTTTCTCAATATTTTGGTCTCATTCACTTTTTAACTATTTTTAAAGACAAAAACACATATATTCAAATTAATAAATATGTAGTGCGCTGTCATGTAATCATAATCCAATTAGAAGATTATCAATTTATGCTCATCTTTGTTTTCTCCATACCTTTTTTCCTTTGTATTTTAATTAGAAAAAGTGTCCACATATAAACATATTACCAAGAAATACTTAAACCTATGAATTCTAAAATAATTTACTATAATTTAGGTGATACAGAACTCTAGAATAACATCACCTCTATAGAAGCAAATACACGCTACAGGCAAAAACTCAAAGCAAAACTAGTGACAGCACTAGATTTATAAGGGTTTAGGATTTAAAACACTTAAGTGTGAAAAACAAAATTCATGCTGTTATGAATATACTGCTATACACATTGTGAAAACTGAGTGTTTCCTTAACAGTTCACAGATAATAAGTGTCACGCTTCTCCACCTAAAGTGATAATCCATTTCTACCTCAATTAATGGACAAACTTCAATAGTTTTTATAGTCCCATTTGATGTCAATATTATTTTGTGCCTCTCCACTTTTGTGTCAGCATAGTTTTATGAATATAACTAATGACAGAAGAGCAGGTCACTGTTTTACATTCTCCTTTTACTGCTATTTGGTTTATTATTATTTTAAAGAGAACAAAACAAAACAAAACAAATTAAAATAGAAACAAGCAGATCAGAACAGAACAATGCGAGCAATACAGGACTTCAAAACGATTCAACAGGAAATCAACAATGGCTTCCATAGTGTCTCTTGTTTTCTTTGAAATAGTTGTTCATACCTTCACAAACAACAAATTCAACAAAAAAATAGAATAAAACCAATCAAAACAGAAGAATGAAGTATTACAGGCCTTCAAAACCAGACAGTAGGGAATGAACAATGGCTATAATAATGTCTCTTGTTTTCTTCAAAATAGCTGTTCATATCTTCTCACATATCACAATCAAAAAATAGAAAACAGACCAAAACCAATCAAATCAAAGATTAAAAGCATTATTGGGCTTCAAAACATGATGATAAGAAATCATCAATGGCTACCATAATGTCTCATTTTCTTCAAAGTAGCTGTTCATACCATTACACATAATAAAAACAGTTCTTGTAGACTCTTTAGGAGTAGTTCTAGGCATGTATAAGCCTATATATGTACATCTATCAATTCTGTGTGAGACCAGATAACAAACAAAAAAACACACAAGAAAAACAAGAAACCAAAGAGACAGATAAATAACAATAATAGAGAGTCCAAAACAATAACAATATAGACTTTCAAAACAAGGTGGTAGGAACATAACAAAGGTGGTTATTTTTATTGTTATCTTCAATGTAGTTACTCATGTTAACAGATACAGACATGCTAAATTTATCTAATCCTATGAATGTTAACTGTTTTCTTCCAAGAACTAATAGTGTTACTAGTGCAAACATTTTAGCTATCTTAAGTGTATATATACAAATTTATATCTTTTTTCTTTTCCTTCTTTTCTGCATTTTCCCATCTGAGTTTTTTTCCTTTTGAGAAGTTTCTTACCCATTCATAATACTTATTGAAGATTTTGCATCATATGTACTCTCTCAGATTCTTACACTAGGAAGACAATATGGAATTTACACATGTGAAATTGATTTATTTCACTTATGAGTTTGGTCTCAAGTTGCATCCATTTACCTATAAAAGCGTCAATGTGATCATTTTCTATAGCTGAGTAGTACTCCATTGTATAAAAGTACCACATTTTTTTATCCATTCCTCAGCTGATGGGCATTTGGGCTGTTTATAAGATTTTGCTATTACAAATTATGCTGCTATAAAATATGAGTGCACATATATCACTGTGATATGATGTTTTCAATTCTTCTGGGAATATGTCCAGAAGCCCAATAGCTGGATCAAATGGAACTTCCAAACCTAGCTTTTTGAGAAACCTCCAGACTCATTCCACAGTGGCTTCACCAGCCTACACTCCCACCAACAGTGAAGAAGGATATCTATTTCCCCACAGCCTCTCCAGCATTTGTTATTGATGGTTTTCTTGATCTTGGCCATTCCTTCTGGAGTGAGATGGAATCTCAGTGTTGTTTTAATTTGCATTTCTCTAATGACCAATGATGCTGAATATTTTTTCATGTATTTATTTGCTGTTTGTATTTCTTCAGCTGAGAAGTGTGTTTTAATCTCAGATGCCCATTTTTGGATAGGGTCTTAGAATTTCAGGGGCCTGATTTTCTGTAATTCTTCATATGTTCTAAAGAAGCCCTATGTCTGAGGGACAGTTGACTAAGATTTTTTCCCAATTTGTGGGTTTTCTTTTCATTCTGTTGGAGATTTCTTTTGACATGCTAAACTTTTTAATAAGACAAGATCCCAGTTGTTGATTTTGGAAAGTATTTCCATGCAATTTGATTTTTGTTCATGAATTTTCCACCTACCCCTATGTGTTCAAGATTCCTACCTACTTTGTCTTCCAACAGGTTTAGTATTTCTTTTTTAATGGTTAGATCTTTGATCCATTTTGACTTTAGTTTACAGCATGGTGATAGGCTTAGGTGTAGCTTTGGTTTTCGGTATATGGAAAGCCAGTTTTTCTAGCACCACTTATTAAAGAAGCTATCTTTCTTCCAGTGAACATGTTTAGCCCCTTTGTCAAAGATAAGGTGGCTGAGTGTGTTTGTCATTGGGGTTGTATCTTCTAATCTATTCCATTGATCCTCAGGTCTATTTTGATTCCAGTACTATGCTGATTTTATTTCAGTAGCTTTGTAGTATAATTACAAGTCTGGGATTGTGATGCCCCTGCCTTTCCTTTGTTGCCCAGAATTGCCTTTGCTATTCTAGGTCTCTTCTGGTTCTAGATGAATTTTAAGAATGATTTCTCTAGCTCCATGAGGTATGCTAATGGTATTTTTATTTATTTTTATTGGAATTGCATTAAACCTGTATAATAATTTTGGAAGAATGGCCATTTTCACAATGTTTGTTCTTCATATCCATGAATAAGGAATGTCTTTCCATTTTCTGAGATCCTCTTTGATTTCCCATTTGAGAGTGCTGTAATTTTCACTGACTAGCTCTTTTACTTCCTTCATTAGATTGATTGCTAAGTATTTCATTCTTTTGATGCTGTTGTGAAGGGTGTGTTTTCTCTTATTTCTCTCTCAGTGAGTTTTTTGTTTGTGTAGAAGAATGTTATTGATTTTTGAGTGTTAACTTTGTATCCAGATATGCTACTTGATTCGGTTATTACATCTAGAAATCTTTCAATGGAGTTTTTAGGATCTTTCATGTAGAGTATCATGTCATCTGCAAATAATGATAATTTAACTTCTTCCTTTCCTATCATTATTCTTTTTATTTCTCTCTCTTGTTTATTTGCTCTGGCTAATGTTTCCAGCATTATATTGAATAGGAGTGGTGATAGTAGATGTCCTTGTCTTTTTTCTGATTTTAGAGTGAAATTTTCAGTTTTTGATCATTTAATGTGATTCTGGCTCTAGGTTTTTCATAGATGGCTTTCATCAGATTGAAGGAAAGACCATCAGTTCTGATTTTCTGTAGGGTTGTTATCATGGATGAGTGTTGAACTTTATTGAAAGCTTTTCCTGTATCTATAGAGGTGATCATGTGATTCTTTGGCTCTATTGATATGGTGTATTACATTTATTGATTTGCATATGTTGAACCATCCCTGCATTCCTGGAACTAATTCCACTTGGTCATGGTGTATAATTTTCTTGATGACTTGCTGCATTCTGTCTGCCATTATTTTATTGAAGATTTTTACTTCTGCATTCATTAGGGAGATTGCCTGTAGTTCTCTTTTCTGGTTGGGTCTTTCTCTGGTTTTGGTAATACTTGCTTCCAGGAATGAGTTAGGGAGACTTCAATTTCATTGAAGAGTTTGAGGAGTGTTGGCATTAAGTCTTCATTGAATTTCTTGTAGAATTCAGCAGTGAATCCATCAGGACCTGGACTTTTCTTTGTTGGTAAGTTTCTAATTACATTTTCAATTTCCTTAACTCAGATTGGGTTATTCAACAGCTTTAGACCTTCTTGATCCAGCTTTGGTAATTCATATGTTTCTAGAAATCTGTGCATTTCTTCTGTGTTATTGAACCTATGAAAGTGAAGATTTGTGAAGTAGTATTGATGATCTTCTGTTTTTCCACAGGGTCTGTAGTGATTTCACCCTTTTTATTCTTTATTGTATGAATTTGAGTTTTCTCTTTCCTTTTTTCATTAAGTTTGGCTAAGGGCTTATCAATTTTATTTGTTCTTTCAAAGAACCAACTCTTTGATTCGTTGATTCTTTGTATTTTTTTCCTAGTCTCAATTGTGTTAATGTCTGCTCTGATCTTTATAATTTCCTCCCTTCTTTTGGCTTTGGGTTTGACTTGCTCTTCTTTTTCTAGATGTTTGAGGTGTAACATTGGATTGTTTATTTGTGTTTGTTCCATTTTGCTGATGTGGGAATTCACTGCAATAAATTTCCCTTTGAGAACTGCTTTCATTGCATCCCACTGATTCTGGTAAGTTGTATTTGTATTTTTGTTTGCTTGTATGTATTGTTCGATTTCTTCTTTAATTTTGTGTGACCCATTAATTGTTCAGGAGTATATTATTTAATTTCCATGTGTTTATGGAGTTCTTGTAGTTTCTTTTGTCATTAATTTCCAGTTTCGTGACACTATGATCAGCTAAAATGCATGGTATAGTTTCAATTCTTTTGCATTTATTTAAGCATGTTCTATGGGCTAATATATGGTGTATTGTAAAGAATGTCCCATGTGAATTTGAGAAGAATGTATATTCTGATGTTGTTGGCTGGAATACTCTGTACACATCTACCAAGTCCATTTGTTCACAAGTTTGATTCAGTTATGTTATTTCTTTGCTGATCTTCTGTCTAGCTGATCTGTCTCTTTGTTTCAAGTGGGTGTTGAGGTCTCTTGTTATAATTGTGTTATTACTTATTTGATTTTTCATTTATAGTAATATTTGTTTTATATAGCTGGGTGCTTCCATATTTGGTGCATATGTATTTAAGATTGTTATTTCTTCCTCTTGCAGTTTTCCCCTAACCAGTATATACTGACCTTCTTTATCTGTTTTGATCATACTTGGTTTGAAGTTCACATTGTCTGTGAACAGAATTGCTACCCCTGCCTTTTCTTGGGTTCCTGTTGCATGAAGTATTGTTTTCTAGCCTATGAATTTCCTTTTGGGTTAGATGAGTTTCTTGTATTCAGCACATGGTTGGATGTTGTTTCTTGACCCATTCTGCTAGTCCATTTCTTTTAAATGGTGAATTGAGGCCAATTACCTTAATGGCAATAACTGTTATATATTGACCTATTTTTGTCATGTTGTCTTTCTGCTGTTGTTTCTTGACCTTTTCCCTCTGTTTAATTATTTGCCCTGCTTGGCAGTTTTTTCCATTGGTGTTCTTGAAGTTGTAGTTATTTTTATGTCTATCTAGAATATCTTTCAGTATTCTTTGCAGGGTTGGTTTGGTGATCATGAAGTTCTTCAGCTGTTCTTTGTCATGAAAGTATCTTATTTCCCCATCGATTTTGAAGGATAGCTTTGCAGGGTATATCTATCTGGGTTGGAAGTCATTTTCTTTTAGGATTGAAATACTTCACTCCATGCTCTTCTTGACTTGATTGTTTGTATTGAAAAGTCTGCTGTGTTTCTGATGGGCTACCCTTTATAGGTGATTTATTTCTTCTCTTTAACAGCTTTTAATATTCTGTCCTTATGTTGAATTTCTGGGATGTTGATTATTATATGTCTTGGTGTAGATTTATTTCGGTTATGGCTAACTGGAGTTCTATATGCTTCATTTATCTATATTTCAGTTTCTTTTCCCATGTTTGGGAAATTTTCAGCTAATATTTCAGTAAGTAGTCTTTTTTATATCATTTGTGCTGTCTCCTTTTTTGTTTACACCTATCAACTTTATACTGTTTTCTTTGCATCATCTTGCAACTGTTGAGTTGTTATTTCCTGATTTCTTGTTATTTTAAAAATATCTTTCCTTTCTTGTTCACCATCTGCAATCTTATCTTCGAGGTTTGAAAGTCTATCTTCACATTCATTGAGGCAGCTTTGCCAGTTTTTGATGGAATTTTTGATTTCCTGGATATCTCTTTGAATCTGTTTCATGCATTTACTCCTTTCTTTTATTGTTCATTCCAGGTTTCCATCATTTTGCAGTGCTCCTCTATTTATTTAACTATGCCTTCTTTAGATGTGTTCAGCATTTCTTTCATTACATTTATCATTTCTTGTTTTACCTGGGAAATTATTTCCAATCTGAGTTCCTTTGCCATTTCATGAAGTTGCTTCTTTACTTTAGTTGCAATCATTTCAGAAGTTTCAGGTGTATGGCTTATACTTTCTTCTATGTTCTTGTCTTAGAGGCTTGTTTGAGATGGGCTGGAAGTTTGGGATTGCATTTTGCTCTTTCATTTTGTTGTTTTCCTGTATTCCCCTATGGGAGCTGAATGCAAAGTCTCAGTTGTCTCCTGGGTTGAGTATGGCTGTCTGTACTGCTGGGAGTTTCCCCAGTTTAGAAGGGGACATTAGTCAGGCCTTACTGAATCCCTAGTGGCACTCAAATGCTCCCTGAGATGGGGGAGTAAGCTGGGCAGACCTTCAGCACACCCCACTTGGCATGCTAAGGCTCCCTGTGTGTTTGAGGTTACTAGATGGGACCCTACCAGGTTGCACACAAGGTCCTGAGCTGCACGGCTAGGTGAAGTTCACTGTGTGGGACTTCAGCTTGAATCAGGCAGTCCTCTGAAGCTGCCCTGCTGCTTAGGTTCACTGGGTGGGGCCCAGGCAGGACCCCAGGGATGTTCCAGAGATGCCCAGCTATTTGGGATGCTGAGGGGGCCCTGTCAGGTTGCACACAAGGTCCCGAGCTGCACGGCTAGTTGAAGTTCATGGTGTGGGACTGACTGCTATTTGTTTTTAGTTTTAATTTCTTTCTTAATATGACATTCTGCAACTCCTCCAGAGTTATATATAATATTAAAATAGTATGTTTATACTTAGTTCTCCATGAGTATAAATACAAGTATAATACAATAAATCTGTATGACTTGTTTTGTTTCATTTTTAAATTAAAACATTCTATACATGTTTTAATGAATGAGTCCATCATTAAATGTTATGAACATCTCCAAAGATATATAAATATGTATATTTTAAATTTCTTATACAATGTATCCATGCATAATTTTTCATGAGCTGGAGAGTTTAATACATGCTAGATTAATTATCTTTGTGAAATATTTTATTCTGTTTCCCTTGTTTCTCTTTCTCTTCCCCTGTTTCTCCTTCATCTTGATCTTCATCTTCTTTTATCAAACTATTCCTCCTTCTGACTAACAATATTAAGTGTAGAATTATAATGATTTAATTAAAATTTTGGGTTAATGAGTTATGTAGTCTAGAGCATGGTACCAGATTTTCAATTGTAAAATGAAAATAAAAGCAGTCCTTACATGATTAGGGCTATTGTATTAAGAAAATGTGGCATTTATACACAATGGAATACTATTCTCCCATGAAGAAAGAAAAATTTAAGTAATTTCTTTGAAAATGGATGCACTTGAGAACATGATATTAAGTGAAATAAACTCAAGTTTAAATATATCATGATTTCTCCTACATGAGAAACCCAAAATAAAAATGAAGAACAAAATAAAAGATATATATATAAAAAAGGGAGATTGACTTTTTGCCAAAGTGAAGGACCAAGAAATGGCGAAGGAAGGAATTGAAAGAAGGGATAAAAAAGGAATTAAAATGTGTTACATACATGTACCTACTTCCCATGTGTTAATAAATATAAAAATTGGAAAACAACAATAAACATTCATAAATAAAAAATGTTTAATGTAACGCCTAGTACATAGAAAGAATGGAAGCAATGTGAACACTATTAACAGTCACCTGCCTGTCTCCCCAGCATTTTTCATTAAATTTTTCATGTGTATTATTGTTTTTCCCACAATGAACTATTTTCTTTACCTTAAGTAGGTGGAGCAGTCTATTGCATTAAGATTTTTGTAATTTTTCACCATTTGATATTTTTACTATCAATTTATCCTTTCACTCATTTTGTCCACTAAAATATACTCTCTGGAGCAAGAACGTGCTTTTCCTCATGATACACTTTGTTTTTATAGCCTAATATTATGTATTGCACAGCATTTCTGGTTTAACACACACTTGTTATATGACTGAATAACTTTAGTTGATCTTTAGCCTCAGAATAGAAATAGTTAGCTGGGGATCTAGCTCAGCAGCCTAAGTGCCTGCCTGGCAAGCACAAGGTCGTGAGTTCAATCCCTGGTGCCGCAAAAAAAAAAAAAAGAATATAAATAGTTAGATATTATTTTAATCATTTTATAAATAATACAAGTGAAGGTAAATAGTTTCTCAACAATTACAGTATGCTGTTGAGTTATGCCAAAATTTGGTTTTCCTTTTCATATGTCAAGCTTTCTTCCCATTATTTCTTAAACAATGTTTATCTTTTTGAGTTACATTCAGTCTTTTTAATAAAATTATAAATCTCTTCAAATCACCCATTTTATTGGCATTAGCTTATTTAAAAAATGTAGCTCACAGTGCACAATAAGCGTTTCTTATTACTACTTATTCTTCATGGATTTATCTCTGTATCCTATACAAAATATATAAAATTATGTTTTCTAGACATGATAAAGTCTTAATTTGGTAAGTTTGGTATTTAAATGTAATTTGCAACAACCATGCAAAGATGTCTTATAACACTCTAGGTAGACACTGAGACTTTTTGAACCTTAACTAACATAACAGGTCAAAAGTGAATCTAAAATAAGAAAATGTAAGACAGAACATTGTTTATGTTACAGCAATTCTGGAGAAGGAAGAACTTGTTTGTGAATTAGGGAAACTAGGGCAGGTGCTGTCATGGGTTGTGAAGACCAAATAAACTTAAGAGGGATATTTTAGCTAGAAATAGACAATGATGGAAAGAGAATAGAGAGAATTCTTTTCTTTCTTTTTAATTCAGAAAGCTAGTGCTTAAAATAAGCTTGACTCTGATAGCTATGCTGAGGTGAAGCATTCCAAGAAGTATCTGAAAACTTTTCTCCTAAGGCACACAGGAATCTGCCTGCTTGTACAGGTTATACAGCTTTCAAATCAGTTGGCTGGCAAAGCTATGATTTCTGTTATGTTTGACATTGAAAGATAATTTCTTCTCTTATTTATAGATAAAGAAAAATGAAGTAGTATGTGCAAAATGTGAGGCAAGAAGAGGTTCTAAGATCTTATATAAACACTTAGAGAATATACAGGTCTGGTCCATTCTCTCCATTTCTACTGCAATTAATATAGTGCTAGTACTCTTCACTCATCCCCTGATTCAAAGATGCATTCCAGTAACTTGAGCTTCTGACTGCTAACACCAACTCATAGTATATGAAATCATGCACTTAAATGAGAACTAACCATAGTAATCCTGTTAAAAATACAGTTTAAGCCTCTGAAGCAGAGCAGTTAGTAATCAGTTTCTACCAAACTTATTTTATGCAGTTAATATACTCACAGGAGTCTTCTAGCATTACCATACTTTTAATCACTCTGTAATCTTGTAAAAATATACATCATTTGATTTCAAATTCAATGATTCTAATTACAAAGTTCTAGTGTAGGGTTATGCAACTTACATTTGAACATATGCCCTAGGAAAAGTCAAAAATTACTGCATTTATGTGCACAACTGCTCATTTTCTCTAAACACCATTCTATTTTATGATCATTTACCTAAAACACTTTCCCTCTCCACTCAATCTTTTTGTCTTGAATATGTCAACATATTCTTCAAAACTCTGCTCAGAAATTACTCAGACACTGATCACATCTCCAAGTATTCCTTTATTCCTATCTCTCTCTATTACTCAATTACTTCTCTGTGTTAATTCTATGCCTTCTGTATACTTATTGTCTACTTTATATTGCATCTTAACTGTTAACTTCACAAACTATAAACCCTTTAAGGGTTCATAATCATCTTTTGTGTTGTAACAGGCAGGACAAAATAAAACTAACTTTCTTTCTTTCTTTCTTTCTTTCTTTCTTTCTTTCTTTCTTTTTCTTTTAGGGACAAGGACTATCCTCAGACCTAGGATGCAAACTGCCACCCCTTCTTCTCAGCCCAGATAAATGGACTAAATATGCAGATGTTGACATTTTCAGGTATAATTTTATATGGAAAGGATGCAGCAGAAAAACTTCAGTAGGGTTAAAACAAGTCTGAGCTCCTGCCCTTCTGTTACTACAAAAGACCCTTGAATACTCTGATAAGTGAGATGGTTAACTGAAGCAGTATGAGGCCTATTCATCACCTAAGACGTAGCTTTAAATAAAACCTTGTCCTTTTCACCAAAATTAGCCTTATTTGGCTTTTGGGAAGTCACAAACAAAAGGACCTTTGTGGTCAGTAACCACTTTAGTGGCAGCAAAGTACTTGGCACATATTAAAAGAATAAATGATTGTTAAACCTCAATATTTCCTCTTGTACCCCTCTACTTCTCTTGTTTTTTTTATTCTTTTGGCCTTAAATTTGTGATTTTCCTGATTCAAAAACCCAAGTACTGGGATTACAGGCTGTGCCACCACACTAAACTTGAACCTTTGCGTTTCTCATCCTGAAAATAAGAGTAAAAAGCACCTTCTTCTTCATCATATATATATCTATATATCTATATCTATATATATATATATCATTTATACATATTTCTACATAGGGATCTCCTAACATACATCTTAGTACATAGAGACTAGAGAAATCTTTGAAGGTAGAAAATGTAGTGCTGCCATTTTCTTACTGTGCTCCATGAAATTTTGATCTAGAAAAAATACGTGTAGACCATTACCATCAATAAAGAAATAATTGTGGGAAAAAGTACTTAAGATAAACTGATTTACAGAAGCTAGGGTTGTAGCTCAGTGGCAGAGATGTGCTTAGCATGCATACACCACTAGGTTCTACCTCTAGCAACACAAGAACAAATACAATGGACTGACTACTTTGTAGTTTAAAGCAAATAACAGTATTAACTTATATAGTGGACTCTTCTTTTCAAATACAAAAGTTGTCTTGAGAAATAAAAAAAAAATGCCAGTAAATTGTAAGATCATTGAAATGAAGGTGCTGTTACAATTGAAAAAATTCCTTTTTTCCCTGTTTACTACATATCTACCTTTCTTGTTTAAGTTTGCTCATAATCCATGAAAATGTGAACTTCCAATGGAGATTCATAGACATATTCTATGATGGTTGTTTAACAAAATGGTTTCTCTCTTTGTTGTCCTCTAGCATATGCCCTTTATCAAGGAAACTGTATGTATGTTCCAAAGTTCCTTTCTACTCTTTTTGCAGATGTTAGTATATAGTCTATGGGCAGTTTCTTATATACAACTAAAAGCATATTCAGTAAATAAAGAAAGGGAGGAAGAGCTATTTTCCTTATTTCTGAACACTAAATTCAATTTCTCTGCATCCAAAATGAAAATTTTCACATACCATCTTGTTATATATACATGATTTGCCATTAAGTTTTCTCCTATACATTCAATCAATTTGTTCACCCAAATATAATTTAGATAATTTTCAATATCTTGTGTGTAATGAATAAGGAAACATTTCAGTGTTTAAATTATTTTTAATTCATTACAAAATGAAACTATGGAAACTAACCTGACAAAGCTGCAACAAAACTATAACTCTAATATGAAAGATACCCCACTATTACTGATAATAATAATTACTTAAAATTTGGATTATTTATTAAATTTTTCCAAAACTAATCATTATCATGTGGCTTTAATCATTACATATTTTCCATTTCCTATCACAATATTTACTGGGTCAGATGCACAGCTCATGATTGAAATCAGTGTTCTATTCTTTTATTTTTATTTTAAAGCAAACAAAACAAAACAGAGTTAAACACAATAAAGCATTTCAGCTTATTCAGAATTTTCTTCAAAATGGTTGTTCATACATTAACAAACAATAAACTCAAACAAAACAAAATAACATAAAACCAGATAAAACAAAACAGTGAAAACATTACAGGCCTTTAAACCAGACAAGAAGAAATCAACAATGGATACCTTAATGTCCTTTGTTTTCTCAAAAAAGCTGCTCTTATCTTCTCACATATGCAATCAAATAGTAGAAGAGATAATTAAACCAATCAAATCACAGAATAAAAGCATTATTGGACTTCAGAACCTTTTCCTCATATTTGTTGGGGATTTTGTATCTTATTGGGTCTTTCAGTTTCTTACACTAGGGAGACAATGCGGTGTTTACACATGTGAGTTTGATTTATTTCACTTATGAGAATGGTCTGAAGTTGCGTCCATTTACCTACAAAAGCTTCCATGTGATCCTTCTTTATAGCTTAATAGTACTCCATTGTATAAAAGTACCACATCTTTTTTATCCATTCCTCAATTGATGGGCATTTGGGTTGTTCCCAAGATTTGGCTATTACAAATTGTGCTGCTATAAACATGATATGGTATATCACTGTGGTATGATTTCACTTCTTCTGGGAATATGCCCAGAAGTGGAATAGCTGAGTCAAATAGGACTTCCAATCCTAGCTTTTTGAGGAACCTCGAGACTCATTCCACAGTGGCTGCACCAGCCTACACTCCCACCAACAGTGGAGAAGGGTTCCTTTTTCCCCACAGCCTCTCCAGCATTTGTTATTGGTGGTTTTCTTGATCTTGGCCATTCTTTCTGGAGTGAGATGGAATCTCAGAGTTGTTTTAATTTGCATTTCTCTAATGACCAATGATGCTGAACACTTTTTCATGTATTTATTTGCTGTTTGTATTTCTTCAGCTGAGAAGTGTGTTTTCATCTCAGATGCCCATTTTTGGATAGGGTCTTTGAATTTCAGGGGCCTGATTTTCTTTAATTCTTCATATGTTCTAAAGAAGCCCTTTGTCTGAGGGACAGTTGACTAAGATTTTTTCCCAATTTGTGGGTTTTCTTTTCACTCTGTTGGAGATTTCTTTTGTCATGCAAAAACTTTTTAATAAGACAAGATCTCAGTTGTTGATTCTGGGAAGTGTTTCTCGTGCAGTTTGACTTTTGTTCATGAATTCTCCGCCTACCCGTATGTCTTCAAGATCCCTACCTACTTTGTTTTCCAGCAGATTTAGTGTTTCTGTTTTAATATTTAGATCTTTAATCCATTTTGATGTTAGTTTAGTGTATGGTGATAGGCTTGGGTCTAGTTTTCGTTTTCGGCATATGCAAAGCCAGTTTTTCCAGCACCACTTATTAAAGAGGCTATCTTTCATCCAGTTAACATGTTTGGCCCCTTTGTCAAAGATAAGGTGGCTGAGTGTGTTTGTCATTGGGGTTGTATCTTCTAATCTATTCCATTGATCCTCAGGTCTATTTTGATTTCAGTACTATGCTGATTTTATTTTAGTAGCTTTGTAGTATAATTTCAAGTCTGGGATTGTGATACCTCCTGTCCTGCCCTTGCTGCCCAGAATTGCCTTTGCTATTCTAGGTCTCTTCTGGTTCCAGATGTATTTTAAGAATGATTTCTCTAAATCTCTGAGGTATGCTAATGGTATTTTGATGGGAATTGCATTAAATCTGTATAATAATTTTGGGAGAATGGCCATTTTCAGAATGTTTGTTCTTCCTATCCATGAACACGGAATGTTTTTCCATTTTCTGAGATCTTCTTTGATGAAATCAGTGTTTTAAAGTAATCAATAATTATCACTTATTAAGCCTGAAACTTTTTTTTGGAAGACTTATAATTGAGCTACTTGGAGATTGAAAGAATAGTGATAGCTCAATATATTGAACTTTTCCTTCAGTCTGAATAAAGAATATTAGAAATATGCCGATTGGTTTACAAAGTAATTTCTAGATCTCTCTCAGTCCCCGCATTCCCTTCTGAGTTTGTACTTCTGTCTTCCTAATATTTCTGCTTTATATCTCTCAAAAAGTTCCACAAAGTTACTATTTGGTAGTGATTTAAATGACTGCAACTTACATAATATAAATGCTAAAGACCAAGTTATGAAGAAAATCTAATACAATTGGATAGTTCAAATTGACAATTTAGGAGAACAGTTTCCCTTGAGACTGTAAATGGAAATTAAATTGTTTCCATATTTTATAAAAGTATATGTGCGTGGATTTATTTTCTAAATGAGGAATAATATTTTGGAGCCAAAGTATAAAGAATGCTTGACTTTAAACCTAGTAAATAATCTTTAATATAGAACCTGGATTCTATAACATGGCTATCAGTTTGCCCTAAATTTTAAATGTTAAAGGCTATCACCTTTGTATCTATTAGAACAAAATAGAAAAATCTCAAGACGTTTTCCAACTGACTAAACTGTAAGTTGATACTGAATTGCCTACAAAAGCAGGAATAGAAAAGCAAAATTTTTCCTGTGAGTAAAGCAAAAGCAAGATATATAGCCAATTATTAACTCATCAGCATTCTGCAGCACTACTTATAAAGTGTAGGAGGAAAAAAATGAAATAAGAAAGCACATAGAGGTTTCTGTTTTATTTAATGATTGTATATAAATGCTGTGATATATGGAAGCAAATAAATATGTAGTCATAAATTCATTAGAAGGGGTTTTTAAGTATATGTTTTTGACTAACTAATCTTAAAAATATAAAGCAAAGCTATAGCACTCATAGATTTTTCCTTAAGAAGCAAATAATTCTAATTTATGACTTAAGGGTTCCTTTGGTAATCTCATGGTTAATAAGCTATTATTACTTTTACTTATGCACATATAAAGAAAAATATCAAGTTGATCCTTATGAGAACATTTTAGGATCTTACTGGGGGCATCTGTTTTGCACTTTTCACTTGCAAAATACTTTAATAATCTCACACTGAAAATTCCAGTGTGCTTCTCTTGTAAGTCTCCTTAATTTTACATTTCATAGACTTGCATTTTAATATTATATGTATGTATGTGTATATATATATGCATATATAGAGAGAACAAAATATATAAGCATATTGTATGTACACAAATATGCAAAAAATTTAACACTTTTACTTTTTAATATCATTTTAAATGATAATCACTTTTTTTTCAAAATTGCTACTATTTGGAAAATTATAATTCCCTCAGCTTGTAAGAATATGAAATGGTACACTTTTATTAGGTTCTCTTTTATAAAATTATGTAAGAAATTTACATTTTATTCATATGATCAGTCTCATCAGTACCTCAAGGTGGGTTTAATATTGTCTCTATTTCATAGATAAGGATACAGAAGGCAAGCTGATATACACAGAAGGTAAGCATCCTACCACATAAGCAAGCAAAAGAGCTAAGATTTGAAACAAAATAGTATGTTTCTAGTATCTGGTTTTTAATCACTCAGTTATTCCACTTATAGTGCTGGTTTGGCAAAAAATTATCACTTGAACCTATGAAAGTCAATTCCCATAAAGCCTCATGTTTCTCAAATGAAAACTTAGGAATACTGTAACTTTTAGGATACTCATAGTTGAGGTATTCTACTTGGATGGACCAACTGAATAGTGGGAAAAAATGATGCTAATAACAATAGTTATACTTAGTATTAGAATGTATCAAAATTTCTATTAATTTTTTCCTCTAATTCTCATAACAGTTCTCCAAGACAAATATCAAATCTTCATTCTATAGTTAAGAAGATTAAGAGCTAGTGAACTCAAGTGATTTCCACCAAGAAAATGCATATGAGAAGTACATGACCTCGGTTTAAAATCCTACAGTATCTGAGTGAAAGAAAATTATATTTGTTTTTGTTCACTTACTTTTCCTGATTGCCTTTATGCAGAACCACTGAAATCATGTAAGTAGTTATCGTGTTACTTTATAATAATTTCAATAAATTTTTGAATGCCTAAATTTTCATCTGCAATGTAATATTTAATTTGAGTTGCCAGACATTCTGGTTTTCTAAGGATCACTCCAGTTTATTTCTGGCTTGTTCTTAGCATAATTGTTAAATAAATGTCCTCTTTGCTCAAAGTAACTTGTCTTAGATGGGAGATATGCACCATCAGGTTCAGGAATGTTATCTCTGACAAATATCCCATTGGCAGGCCCCTATAAGAAAATCACATGGATTGTTAGAAATCTGTAGATTTTTTCTTCCACCTTTTGCAGAAGACTCTTCATTTTGAGAACAAGCTTCTGGATTGCCACTGGACCCTCACAGGGGTGTACACTAGACCACAGGTGGTCAAATACTTACAAGAACTGAATTGCCAACAGTGAGGTATGCTTTGTCTTACCTACAAAAGGCAAAGTTGAGCGTAAACAGAAGCTCTGTACTAACAAAGAGAATTGGCGTGTATTAAACTGACTTATGCAGCTTCTTAAGACAGAAACATAAGCACAGACTATGGACTTTATCCTGCAGGGCAATAGTGTGAGTTTGAGGGGTGGGCTATGGTGGAACAACGTTTTAAGAATTATTTTGAACTATTCTATGGTTGCATATGTCTATAGTGCCAGATTTCTGCAAAGCTGAGGCAGGAGGACTGCAAGTTCAAGTCCAGACTAAGCAACTTAGTGGGCACCTGTCTCAAAATAAAAAACAAAGTTGAAGATGTAGCTCATTGCAAAGATCCTGGGTTCAATCACTAGTAGCATAAAGGAAGGAAGGAAGGAAGGAAGGAAGGAAGGAAGGAAGGAAGGAAGGAAGGAAGGAAGGAAATGAGGGAAGAAGTAGGGGAAGAAAGAGGGGGAAAGAAAGATGGAGAGAGAGAGAGGGAGAGAACTTATTTTACTGTTAAAATGAGCACAACAACTAGCACACCCAAAGGTTGATAGGTTGATGTGAGTAATGTGCCTGGCCACAGTTTACACATGCTGTTGCTGACCTGACTTACGTTGTCAGCATGAAGTAGTGGCCAGTTAACAGGTTAAACACAGTGACAGACATGAACTCCAACTTTTATATTCATGGACTAAAGTCTGTCGTCTTGAGCACTGGCCTTTGCTTACTATCCTCTTCTTCACACCAGTTATGTACCACTTCTCAGCCGCGATGATTGCCACTTCATCATGCTCCCCATTAGATGCAGGGCCCTTTCATATATACCTATCACATCCTATGGTTCTGTGAAGGTTATTTCCTATAATAAATGCCGTGCTCCATATAGATTATCATAGTTTTAATTCATATTAAAACACAAGTGAAATGGCAAGTTTACATAATAAGCTACATAGATAATTCATTTATAATGAATATCACATGATCATGTTAAATTGAAAAGGGACATTTTCCTTAGATGTTGTTTAACTCTCAGTCTCCAAGCAAACATGCATTTAGCCTCATTTTCTAAAATATGATAAAATTTACTCGTAGTGCTATTATAGTCTCAGGTATAAATTATTTACATTTAGGAGTAATGCTTAATACTACTCTCTGAATATATTTATAATGATCTCTAAATATTATTAAATTATGAAAAAAAGTATGAGTGTATAAATATATTGTTTTGGACTAGAAATTTTTCCAAATGAATTTTAAAGCCAAATAAGAAAATTAATCACATGTGTGATAAGATATATTAAGATAATTCTTAACTTGATTGCACAAAATAAACTAACGAATCAGGATAATTAGGTAAATGCTGAGAGGTATAATCTTTCTAATGACAGGTGAACTTTTGATGTTGTTTTCAATTTTAAGAGTAAATAATTAATTTTTCATGATGAAATTCCAAGTATATTTTCTAGGGTTCTTACCCTCAGATATATTTCCCTGCACAAGCATGTCTATTAACAGAGTTTTTATAATATGCATTTAAAGAGGACTGATGAAACTTGCATAAGAGATCTCATTGAAATTTTTATATTAAATATATTCTTTATTTAAATTTTATATTAGCCAGGGATTTAGCTCAGTGGCATACGTGCCTGCCTGGCAAGCACAAGGTCATGAGTTCGATCCCTGGTATCAAAAAATAAATAAGTAAATAAGTAAGTAAATCAATAAATTTTATATTAAAATACAAAGTCATCTTTCTTTGCTAGCATATAGGTGGATAAATATTCAGAAAATCTATCATAATGGAATACTTAATATCTTAATTAACACATCATAACTGTACTTGATAAATCTCAGTGTGATATTTAAACATATGCACACATAAGGCACTGATCAAATTCAGCCTTCTCATACCCACCTTATATTCCCTCATCATCCTTAACTCTACAATTACTATTCTATATCCAGTTCAGCATTTATTAGCATCCACATATGAGAAATAAAACACTGTACTTGTCTTTCTGCATCTAACATATATCACATAACAAAATATCTCCCAGCTCTACTTATTTTCCTGAAAATAACAAGATTTAATTCTTCTTTATAGTCAAATAATATTTCATTTTGCATACACACCACATTTTTTATCTATTCATCTATTGATGGGCACCTAGGCTGATTCCATATTTTAGCTATTGTGAATAACACCACAATAAATGGAGCCCTGCAGATGTCTCTTTGATTTGTTAATATTTCCTTATTAGTTTTTTGAGGAACATCTACACTGTTCTACACAGTGTCTGTACTTTTTGAACTTTTCATGGTGTATGAGTTCCTTGTAGCCCACAAACTAAAACAATATTCGTTATCATTGTTTCTTCGAACAATGACTTTATTAATTGGAGTGAGATTGCTTTTCATGGTAGTTTTGTCTTACTATTCCCTGAGAGCTCATAAAGTTAAAATTTTTTTCATACATTTTCTTCCCATTTGAATTTTTTCTGTTTTGAGAAGTGTTTATTTGCCTGTTTCTTTTTAATTAGATTATTTGGTTTTCTATTACTAAGTTTCTGGGCTTGGGACTTAGCTCAGCGGCCTAAGTGCCTGCCTGATAACCATGAGGTTCTGAGTTTGATCCCTGGTAGCAAAAAAAAAAAAAAAAAGAAAAGTGGAATGGATGTTTCTTATATATTCTGAACAGCAATCTTTATCAGATGAATAGTTATATCTTGTCTCTTCACTCTATTGATTGTTTCTTTCACTATGTAGAAGATTTTTAGTGGTAAATAATTACATTTTTCAATTTTTATTTAGTTTTCTGTGTTTTATGGTCCTGCTCAGTAAAAACACTTACTGTCTCAACATCTTGAACTGTTCAACCTATATTTCTCTGGTAGCAACAGAGTTTAGGCCTTACATTTAGGTCTTTGATCCATTTTGACTTGATTCTTTTAGAGGGTGGGACATAGAGGTCAAGTCATTTTTTTGTATGTGAATATAGTTTCCATAGCACTGTTTATTGTTGAGGATCTTTTCTCCAATGTATGTTTTTGGAATCTTTGTTAAGAATAATTTAACTAAAAAAAAAAGAATAATTTGACTGAATATTTAATAATTTTTATCTTTAACATGGTAAAGATAAATATCTGGCATTGTTTGTGTGTATCTGTGAATGTGATTTTATATATATATATTGCCCTATCCTATAAAGTTGACATTTAAATTTATTTTATTTTACTAAAATTGCTTATCAATCAATTTCAGTTACTTTTTCTGCAGTTTTAATTTTAAACAACTAGAAAATGTCAAATTGTAAATATATTTCATGAAATGCAAAGTTCCATAAAAATTTGATGTGTTTTAAATAATTTGCAGTTGAAGACTTAGGAAATAATGTTTAATAATGCAGAATTTTAAAAAATTACTGACCTATGGAGAGTTCACAGGAAGTTACTAACAAAAATATTACCTGAACCTCCATTTTATTCTTTAAAATGCTGAGCCTTATCTAATTACAGTCTTTAAAAATATCATCTATGAAAGAAATGTCTAATTTATCTAACTTCCCTTAAAGCTTAAACAATCTAAGTGTAGTTTTTTGAAATTAAAAGTTAAAGAAAACAAAGCTTACCAGTTTTATAATTAGATTGTAGTTTTACATGCATGTCTTGATTTCTAACCAATCTCTATATGGATAATTTTAAATTGCTATACAAAATTATTTAACCCCACACGTAAATAAAATGAAATCTAATATTGTAAAGTACTTACAAATATGCAAAAGTTTAAAAATGTGTGGAAAATATCATGCTTTCATATGCCATGATATAGGTTTTCAAGATATTATATTTGATTTTCCTTTATTAAAGAAAATTTTATTTTTATAGATATTTTTATTATTTTAAATAAACCACTGAGCATAAAACATATGTGTCATCATTATACACACTGTCAAGGAAGCAAAATAAACACTTGGAATTAAAGATGGGCTCAATATATATTTTCTATGTGTACAGTGAATTTTGATGATGATTTGATTATGTTGAAAATTCTTAATGAAATTAATACTCCAAACTAAGTGCTATTTAACTCTGATGGCAGCTGGTGAGTGTGTTATTCATGTTAACAAAAATAATTCACTCAATCAAAAATTGGTTTTTGAGTTTCTCCTACATAGCAGGCACATTTTGGGATTATAGCAATGACTCAAACCAGATTCAGCCTTTGCTCTAATGGGAATCATAATCTAATGAATGTAAATTCTTAATAATGTCTATCTTATGGTAAAAGGTGCCATCATTTGTTTGTAGGAAAATGTTGCTCAAATGATCATCTTTGCTCCTTTCTTTCCCTTGAAGCATAACATTATATTATAGGATAACTGAATTCTAAATGTTTACAAGGGGTTTTCCTTGTTTTTTAATCTCTGTGATACTATAAATGCAATCATATGATTTACTCATATAATAAGATACACAGCAGATATTTCTCACAAAGAGAAGCAATGTTGGTGCCCTCCCTGAATAACTGTGTCACAGAATGAAGGCGCATCTTTCTGAGTCTTAATTGTAGCTAATAGTTAATAACTGAAAAAATTAAAATTTACATCAAAGACCGATATATTATATAGAATGTCAAATCACGTCAATATGTAAAATATAACACAACACCTAGCTAAATTAATTTAAATGTCATGCTTTTATAAACTTTAAGCTCAAAAGGTGATCTCTGCAGCTTCTAAAAGAAAGCAGATATGTTGTGAGAAATGTTCACACTTTTCCCATCTGCATTACATTTGTCAATGATAATAAATAACTCTCTAGCCGGGCGTAGTGGCTCACGCCTGTAATCCCAGCACTCAGGAGGCTGAGACAGGAGGATTGTTGTGAGTTCGAGACCAGCCTGGGCTACAAAGTGAGCTCAAGGCCAGCCTGAACGGCATAGTGAGACCCTGTCTCAAAAAAGCAAGGGCTGGGGATCTAGCTCAGTGGCCTAAGTGCCTGCCTGGCAAGCGCAAGGTCGTGAGTTCAATCCCTGGTGCCGCAAAAAAAATTAAAAAATAAATAAATAAATAAATAAATAAATAACTCTCTCTATAAAATATACAATTTCTAATCAAAGAAATATATAGCTTGCAGTTTATGTTTTATGGAAAAACTATATTTCTCATTAAATTTAACTTCCTGGTATTTTAGTTTCTTCAAAATCAATCATGAATTTTAAATGACTTTGAAAGGGGAAAAAAAGTAATGAATTATATATGTTTCATAAAAAAATGAAAATCTGAAGAGAAATTATCACTTATAACATCAGTGGAAATTTTGAATCAGGTCTACATCAAACTAATTGGTATTCTCCTGTAACTGAAAAGAATTGAAAAAAGTGGTATCAACTAATAACAAACTGTTTATTTTAGAACATCATTTAAAAGACATCATTTTGAAACAGAAAGGGGACCAAGAGATGGAGGGAGGGATGAGAAAGAGCAACAGTAGAGGATGATACAAGAATTAAATCATGTTATATACATATCCCACTTCCTATGAGGAATGTAGTCATTACGTATGGTAAAGTTGTACCAATAAAAATATAAATATAAAACAATAAAAGACATTGAGAATCAAAGTGCCAAAATGTTCAAATAATACTAATAAAACACTGACTTTCATATTTGCCATTCATTACAGAATGCAAATTCTACAAATTCTAATAAAGAATTTTGTATTGCTCATTTAGCAATACAAAAGTAGAAAAACCATTGCTTATAGCAGCATTCCACAAAACTTATTCACTGCGAATAAATTTTAAATTGTTTCTAAGATTTAGGATAGAGTTTAAGAGTAATTTAAATTAATTATCCTTTTTAAATCATTTATAATCTTTAGTGTGCCTGTTGTCAATAAGGGCCTTCAAATCCCTAAATAAATACTTTTAAGCATAGTAAATGAACTCTGTAGAGATTATTGATGGGGTGCTGCTTCACTAATAATGCCCACAACTTGCCTGTCTAAAGTATTAGGATAAAACCAAGCACATTAATCAATATTTTCATCAAAAAATACTGTTCTAGAAATGATCACTTTATCAAGCATAGTGATCTTTGAAAGTCTTTCTCTGAAATGTGTCTCTACTGTTATTGACTCTTGCATCTTTATTAATAATATTTTCAAGACAATGTAATATAACAAGAAAACTACTGATTAATTTTGATGGCACTACACCATCACACCTTCTGTCAGTATTAATGTACAATTGAAAATCATCATGTTCACACTGACCTTTGGGGTGATTGTAGTAATCCTCCATTTTGTGCTAAATGAGGGACAGATACCTACCATAAAGTCAGCTTCGAAGACTTAATGCATTTTTTGACTTTTGTTTTCAGTGTAGCACATTTTTTCAATGCATAAAATTATCTGAGATTATATACAAACACCCATGTACATATTGCCATGTTTTTGAATTATATAAAACTAAGAAATTGAATGCAGAATGGGGAGAAGTATTCCTTGTGAACTATATGGTGCTTTATAATTTCAACATCAATAATTGTTGGCAAATCAATAAAAGAAATTAAAATATTTGTAACTAATCTACATCTATTCAGTCAACATCCATCTTCTCTACTTCATCAAAGGCATTTACTATTACACATTTTCTCCAGTCAACTTCTTACCATTTCTTAAAATCACCAGTTATATTATTTCTTTTTGATTTGATCTTGTTTATTACATGCAGTATAAATTTCCCAACTAAGTGTGTGCCTTAAAGGGAGACTTAACTTTTATTGTGTTCAGATCAAATGTGTCAAATGTGTTTTTTTTTTTTCTTTCTTGTGGCACCAGGGATAGAACTCACTACCTCACGCTTGCCAGGCAGGCACTTAGGCCACTGAGCTAAATCCCCAGCCTTTGTCTTTTTTTTTTTTTTTTTTTTTTGGAAAAGAATACAACCAAACAAAATAAAACAGAGTAGAGTTAATCACAAAAAAAAAAAAAATGAACATGGTACATGACTTCTAAACAGGGTAAAAAGCTGTCAATAATGGCTACCATAATGCCTCTTGTTATCTGCAATATACCTGCCCATACCATCAAGGATAAATAAAATCAAACAAAATATTAAAAATCTCAGAAAAACCAGTAAAAAAAACAAAAACAAAAACAAAACAAAACAAACAAAGCAGAACAATGTAAGCAACACAGCAGTGGCTACCATAGCACTTCTTGTTATCTTCAGAATAGTTGCCTATACCTTCTGACATAATACAATCAAAGAACATAGAATAGAGTAAAATCAATCAAAACAAAACAATGGCAGCAATACAGTGTTTCTAAACAAGATAACTGGGCATCCTTGACGGCTACAATTATATATTTTGTTATCTTTAAAATAGCTGTCCATGCCATCAAGTATAATAAAATCAAACAAGTCAGAATAAAACGAACCTAATCAGAACAATGAAGACAATGAGTTTCAAATCATGATAATAGATTAACAGTGGTCATTTCCTTCTTTTTGAGACAGGGTCTCGCTAGGCCATTCAGACGAGCCTTGAGCTCACTTTGTAGCCCTGGCTGGTCTTGCACTTGCAACGAGCCTCCTGTCTCAGCCTCCTGAGTGCTGGGATTACAGGCGTGCATCATCAGGCCTGGCTCAGATGTGTTATTTTGAAAGAAATGGTCCGCTTAAAACAGCATCCACTGCATCCTTACTTGTGCATTATTCTCTGTTCTCTTGTCCTGTTTTACTGTTTGTCCCTAGTTACCTTCCTTGGCTTGTACGTGGAAGATGGTATTGTTGCCTGTTTTCTTCTTCCTTAATGCCTCTCCGAGGTAGAATAGGGCCTCTTACAATGTAGTGTCATGAGATATGAATAACTGTGTCTTGAACAAAGGATAAATAAATGACTAATGATGCAACAAATGAGCGAGCAATTGGAATAGTACCAATAATAGTTACACAATTTGCAATGATTTGAATTTATTTGCAATAGGAAAAAGAGAACTGCAAATAAGTGGTACCCATCAATTATATTGTATTATAGCTACTTTGTTGTAAGGCTGAAGATAAAGAGCCTTGGAAAGATAATTTTGTTGGTATAATTTGACTGGTAGCTATTCCTTTCTTACACAAAACCAAACTGAGAAAGAGTCTTTCTCAATTGCACACTAATTTGGCATTTCAAACGACTGTTCCAATATATTTGTAAACTTTCTAAATGAAAATAACAAGTAGGAAATATCAGAAAAAGTCATTGTACAAAAAAAAAAAAAGATTTTTAGTGTTTTGATGCTAGAAGGCAATTGATTTCCACAATTCCCTGAGTTATATGGGGAGATTTTAGTGTTAACTAGATCATTACTCAAAAGAGAACTAAAAATTATTATATGGGAAAATGAAAAGTATCAGAAAAAAGAAAGGAAAAGAAAAATAAAAGACTAATAAATCTTCATTTCTAGTCACCAAAGACAAGTAGGTTTAATATATGGCTATATCTCCACGTTCTGTTTAAGAAACCCATTTGTAGTTTTGACTATTTCAATAGTGGACAGACTATGAGAATTCCTAAACCTTTTATTATTGTGTGCAGTATTATTGATTTTTTTGTTGTTGTTTTTTAAGGAATAACTGTGCACTATTTGCTTAAATTATACTACTTAATATGAATATAAAATAAATATTAGCTTTACTGCACACATCAAATTTTATGGAGTAGCTGTAGATCAGGAATATCAAGAACTTTTATTTTACTTATTCCACAAAGTACATTTACAATACATTGAATTAATTTATAATTTATTCAGGAATATTTGATACTTAAATATTTATTTTGAAAACTGTTTTAGGAGGCATTTTAAGTTCCCAAACTTGTTTCAAATCATTTTGAAATTACTATTTTTATCTAGTGATTGCTAAGAATTTTTACACTCTTTTTTATTGGTCTCTAATGAAAGGCTAGGATTGTGATCCATTTCAGATTATGTCTGTCCTATGAAAGAAGAGAACTAATAGCCCGATTGCCTTAGTACCACAGATCGATAATCTAGCAGTTGGTATGTAATTACAAGGAGCTGAAGAAATGATAGAACTATTTATACTTAAAGAAAACTTTGAAAGAACAGAATGTGGGAGGCAGGAAGTGGTTAGATAAAAAAGGTCAGAGTGTGGATCACGAACAGTAGATGGCTAAGATGGTTCTGTACAAAGAAAACCCCCAAAAGTTCCATCCCAAAGCAATCAATTGCATTTTGGGGCTTTTTCAAACCCTCATTTCCTAAATAATTTCCATTAGAAACTCACTTCCCATCCTCAAAAAATTACATTATCAAATGCAAACATTGTGCTGGATATAGGAAAAACACTGAGAGAGAATACCCCTTCCTTCTTGAAACATGTAACCCTAGTGTGCTCCTTTTTCCATGTACAAGGGTTTCTGTTCTATCATTTTAATTCATTTCTCTCCTCTTGCTACCTCAATTTTAATCAAAACACTTGTGACGTGGAGATCATCTGAGACACAACTGTTTTTAACCTGGTTTATAAAAATAATCAAAATTTAAATAAGAAATAACTTTAATATATGCAATATAAAAAATTGGAAAAATTTGCTTTTTTACAAGTTCATAAATGGATAGAACGTTCCTTCCTTGTACTACACAAGGAACATTCTTATTGCCCACAACTATAGCCTGTGTTCTGATAGTCTATGCAAATTCCATCAGTATTAGTCTCAGTCATTTGCTTAATCTTCTACAATTTAAATGCTTCTTTTATAGAAAATTTGTTCAATATAATAGCATCATTTGATAGTAATAGTATGCAAGTGTTACATAATTTAACTTAATATAATTCAAACATTCCCATTACACATGTTAAAATAAGTGCTATAAATGAAAGGAAAATAAATTAGAATAGAATTTATTTTTCTTAAATGTAGTATTTGCTTTCTTAGAAATAAGGATTTATTTTGCACAGTTTGTTATTTTCAACATATTAAGAATATTAGTATCCTTAAATTTAAACAGGAATTGAGGTAATACAACAGTAGTGTAGAATACTTTTGTAGTTATTTCTCCCCGTGAAAATGTATACTAGCTTGCTGGATTTTTTGACTATTAAGCTTTGCGTGCTTTTTGTGTGTGTTTCTTGTCATTCCCTTAACTTCAACGATCACATTGCATGTTCTGTGTTGTTTAGACAGTAAACAATAGAAAGGTTAAAAGTAAATATATAGCAAGATAAAATTTCTAGAATTGTGGATAATCTGTTTTCATAAGACTTAGATACTTTTCTATTTATTCATCATTTCTGTTATATATTCAAAAGATTTACATTTGCTGACCTTTTAGAAAATGATTATTTGGGACAATTGAAAGAAGCAGAAAGTATTGCTGCATATGTAGCTTCACGAAAAATGAGCAGAGCCAAAATATTTTCTGTTAAAACAGTATCTAAATGTAATACTAAGAGCATTAAAGTATATGACAGATCAGATATAATTCCATCATAATTTATGGAAAAATCCTATTTCTTCATCAATGTTTACACCTTTCACCATAATAATTTTAAATGACTGAATTAGTTGGAAAAGGAAACAAAGGAATGATAATAAATGAGTTTATATTCCTGACTTTAATTCTGTGTAATATCTACAAGCAATCTTGCACAGGATTGCTAATATTTCATAAAATAATTTAACTTTTCTGTAGCTAAAAATTAAGTTAGAATACCACAAATTTGTTAAACAAGAGGAAAATAATTTTTTCTATTTACCCAGAGAAATGGAACTTCCATATTACACTAGAGATAACTGGTTTGATGTCAACACTGATGATTCTATATAATGCTAAAACATGTTAGGCTTATGTTAATGTCATATATGAACTTATACTCATTGTTAATCAGCTGAAATAATTTCAGAATTTCACAAATCACTGGAGTTTCACTTTCTCATAAATGAAAAAGTTTTTCAGTTGCTGTAAAAACTGTTTTCTTTCGTTCATTTATACTTATACCTCTTTCATATTTCAAAGACAACTAAGTTTTAATGATGAATTATTGACTTCAGTGATGAATACCACAAAATAAAGACAGAAACTCTATTTACCATTTCCATAAGCATGGGCTAATGTCAGGACTCTGTAAAGATTTAAATATTTAATAATGTCATTTGAATTTATTGAAGTATCTTTTCATCTACTATCATCACTAATGCCCAGAACTCTTGATAGTTTTTTACTTTTCCTCAATCAAACTCTTTTGTCCAGGAGGCCCATTCCTTGCAATTCTACTTAAGACTTTTTGGAAATGTGCAGGGCAACTTTGCCAACTTCTTGTAAATCTAACAGTTATAAAACAGACCGCTATTATAAAAAGAAAGATAACTATAAAATATTTTAAAACTTTAATCTTCTACTCCAAGCCTTGAGGTTTTGACAATAAAAGAACAAGACACTAGGGAGCAATATTTAAATGCTTCTTAGTACAGATATTGTTTCAAATGAAGGAACCACTTCAAATCCAAGTCTTCTCTTTACTACTCATGTGCTTAGACCAGAGAAACTCCAGGGACGAAGTGACCAGCTACATACAGTGTTCCTCAATACGACTTCCTCTACATTCATGGATCACGTTGTAGGCCTGGACCACATCACTGCCTCCTATCTTGGCTCTGGAATATTTCTACCAAGAAATTGGAATTTAGTCATTGAATTAGCTGTGGTGTCATCCATTGATGCTGATTTAAAATTATAGCAACACTGCAGTATCATCTTTCATTTTTCAAATATATTGAGAGCCCACACTATCTCTTTTAACTTCAGATTCATAAAGAACTCTAGATGGGCCTTCTATTCTCTCATCGTGACAGGCTTTTGCCCTGGAATCACTTTTGTACCATCAAAACTGCTGTTTTAATTATGACTTAAAGTCATTTTTCTCCTGTTTTTGACATGACTGTGTGCATGATTATACAGATTCTGAGAGCAAGTTACACTTTGGATTCCAAAGTTTTTTTGAGTGCCAGCCTATGGTTGCTATCAAAGCAGCTGAGACTTCTGATTTGGCATGTATGTGGAGTCTGGGCCTTAAATAGTCCCAGTGTAACAACCCCTGGCCTCTCTCCATCCAGTAAAGGGTCAGTGCTATAAGCAACTCAAAATCCAATAAAATTTGAAAATGTATTTCCAGAAAGGCTTCTTAAAAAGACATTATCACTACATGAATTCTAGATAGTATGCCCTCTGTTTCTCTATAAACATTCTCCCATCAAAATATAATTACACATTCAATATCCTCTACATACTAGTTCAAGAGCTTTCTGGGAGTTATCAAGAATCAACATATCTCTGTGTGTCTGGGTTGTCTCTTTATAAGTTTGATTTTCCGGTAGTCTTTTAGTTGTGATGATAATAAACCCTTGTTTCAGGTCAAGGATGATATAATTAATCTGCTCTCAGCATTTTGTTGAGAATAAAATCAGGGAGGGAAAAAAATCTAACAGAGCCTCAAATGAAAATGGAGCACCACGCATTAAGGTTGTAATTCTTTAAAATCTATATATACATGTAAAGGCTTTTATCATATGTATTCATAAAGAGGGAAGAACAAGGTTTCAATCCTACTGAGTATAAAAATTTAGAAAGAAGCAGATATATGGGCAAACATGGACTTTCTCTAAATGTAGCTCAGTGACTTATTTTGGAAAAGTTTAAATATAAATGAAAAAAGAGAAAACACTTATTCAGATGGTAGACTTTAGAGATGTATGTATTTAGCAGCAGAGATTGTTACATGACAGACACCAATAATGTGAGCCAAATGCAAATCTATTCATAATAAATGTATTAGGTTCAAAAAAGGATTTTCTATACCTTTCTTTACAAAAGCCACAAAAACACTAATAATGAGTGTTTATCATTACTGGTAAAAATAAGATAAAGTCATAATTCGTTACTATCAATTAAAAGAAGAATGGAATGAGAAATTAAGACAATTCGAGAGCAGAACCAGAAATAACTCTCTTATTGGGATGTTTCTTAGACTGCCTAAAGAAACATATGAAGCACATTTTCATGAATTGTATCCTTCAGATTTTTAAGCCAAGAATGATTAAACACTACATTATAATATCTGGAAGAAATTTATTGATTATTATATGTTTTAGAAATTTAATGTAAAACAAAAATGCAAAACATTCATTCTCTCACTAGTTATACACTTGTGATGACACTCATAACTTTTGGCAGCATTCTGCATACTTGGCAGTTTCTACAAAACATGCCAAGTAAGGAACACAACATTAGTACATTATATCCTGTTGTAATCTCTTGAAACATAAATATTAAACTTTCCCCATGTGTTTCAGTACAACCTGCAATGGTAACATCTTTGCAGCATTCCCAAGCTCCTTTGAAAAGTAGGATATAATCAGCACAAAAGGAGATAAAATATCACAATTACTACAGCTATACCTATCGGTAAGCAAAATAAGCTCTGTATAAAATCACATGTTAAAACAAATTTAATGAATAAAATCAAATGTCTTATTTTAGCTTTGCTTTAGTCTTGAAGGAAATTGGTTAATAATAAGAAAAAATATGCATAGACTTTCCACTGTGTTTAATGACTTTTTGTTTCTCATTTAAAAAGTTAAACTTCATCACATGACATTTAGAAAATACAAGTTTGTACTGAATAACAATAGTTTACTATAAGTAAAAAAAAGAAGTCTACATGTGAGAAAAAATAATTATTTTACTATGTTTTATTTTTTCCCTTTTGAAGATAAATTTAGTGATTATTTTCCAATTTGTTTACATGGGACACAATAACTCTAACCCTATATGCTCTCAATAGAACTGGAGATTATTAAATAATCAAAACCTTCACATTTTATGATTATTTAATATCATAAAAGTTTAATGGAAGCCCTTAAAGTTGTTCCAATAAAAGCTAGCAATGCTGCATTCTTGTCTGATTGCAAGGAATGTACAAGAATTTAAAGATTTGTACCAATATTGCAAGTGAGTAAATGAAACAAAATAACTCCATGATTTAGTGAACTGATACAGATACTACATGTATTATAAAATGTTTTCAGTATGTATAGGTTGAATTTTAGGAAAATGGTCTTTTTTTATGTCATTTGATTTTATAGAAGGATAAATTTTTTTTTTGGTCTTTTTAAAACAGAGTTTCATTATGCAGTTTAGGCTGGCCTTGAGTTTACTTGGTAGTCCAGGCTGGCCTCAAATTTACAGCAATTCTCCTGTCTCGGTCTCTGGAGTGCTGGAATGCACATTTTAGAACAGAGATACAGTACAAACAAATAAGAAGAAGGTTCATCATCAAATTAATAGGCAGAATGAGCCATAGATCATATTCACACTTGGAATCATTTGAAACAGAAACAGAACCCCAAGAGATAACCTTTTTATTGCTACTTGGTAAAGGTGAGATCTTTATCCTTACCTGAAGGTTCAAAGAGACAAAAAGAATGCTAAACAATAAAATATCAAATGATATTGATTTTTTATTCTGTTGTGCAAAATTATATTTTTGAAGAATTCGATGAGTTAGGCACAAGTTGTTAACTATGGTAGGGAGAACTAATGAAAATTCAGACTACTTTTGCTCTCAACCTGTTGTCATCTTTCAATAACATTAAATGTTCCCATGAACCATTCACAATCGCAATGTCTAATCAGTTCTGAATCTTAATCTTTGCCAAGTTTCAGACAATTTAAGTTAGCAGCATAAGACTTACCTTGTAGTCCATTTCTTTGGAGGAATATGTTGTTAACGATTATTAAATCTATGTGCCCATATCAGGATGCATCTTTGTGTTGACTCAGTATCAGTATCTCCTTCTCAATCAAAGCTAAACACTTTAATACATAGAAAAAACTCTTCTAACATAATCAAAATAAATTATTCCCATGCATGACATAATTAAAACTGATACAAGAGAGAAATTAGAGGTGAATTATATAACAATTGTGCTTGAAACTATTATGTACTACCTTTACTCACATTAAATCAAATGTTGGAATTCTAAGAAATTCGCTTAGACAAAACATTGGTAAAATGTAAGTCCACTCACCATTCCGACTCTCTTCATCAATAGCAACTATGGTAGCTGGTGGGCCTCCCCTAGCTAGTTTGCAATCTAAAGAGAGAAAATAATGAAAGGTAAGAATTTCCAATTAGATGAGTACTCATCATAAGTGCCAATCTTTCGAGATGTATATTGATATTTACAAAGAAAAATTCTTCAATCAAATTAATATATGAGATTTTAAATGATTAATTAAAAATATTTAAGAGATTCCTTACCACATAATAACATAGTCATTTTGTACAGCAAAAACTATTAGAATATTACTGAAACAACACCAGCAGAGATCACTGGAATGGAGAAGTCCTTCAGGACAGAGATAATGGGATGACAATTTAACCCAAAGAAATAACATAAAGAAATGATTAACGAGAATAAATTGTAATTAAAGGTTTACAACAGAAACAAACATAATTGCACTTTAATTGTGATAAAAGGGTCTAATTAAAGAGAGTGAATAGAATTTTAATAATGTTCTAAAAAGAATAAAACAAAGACAGACAAGCAATGCTCATGAGGTTGCTTGAGATTTTTATATTTTCCATCTTACCCTCATATTGCCAGTCTGGAGTCAAAAGTATAGAGTCATCAATGGAAGCAGATCAGAAAAATGGAAGAAAGAAAGGAAGAAAGAATATATGTATATATTTAGCGAGTGATTTAAAGATATTCAAAGCATTATATAATAGCAAACAAATTTCCTAAAAATTTATGGAAATGAAATACATAAAATCCTTCTACCAGATTTTGTAATTCTAATACAGTGTTACACGATAACCTAATAATATATATCATTAGTGGTTTTGATACTAGTTTAGATATATTTGAAAATAACAAAAGTTACATTTATGCTTCTTTTGAAAAAAGAAAAATGAATTGTTTACAAATAGTCTATTACCCTTATGCTGAAAAAAATATCAAGAATGCTGCCTGTCATTCAGTTGTGATGACTAATTGTTTGAAATACTGCTAATACCTTGTCTTGTATCACAAAGCAATGGACATAAAAATAGTATCAAGACTAAAATTAGAAAGGAAATGCTTTGCTTGGAAGATGCCAAATATATATTTCAGAGACATAAAAATATTCTCCTAGGAGTTAAAACTTGGTTTTATAGAGTTAACTTTACATAAAATACATGTTCTCTTGAAGATGATTTCAAGGTTTATTTATTAAACTGTTGCAATTTTTATGAAAACAGCAGGAAGGCCTTTGGGAAGCACCTTCCTATATTGTAAAATCTAGTCTCATGTGAAGCAAAGAAGCTGAGTCATCTACAATTTTTCTCTCTTTATTCTTGTCAGTATTCTAGGAGTTCCAAGTCATGAGATTTTCAGATCTGTAATAATTTGTACTCATTACCCTCCTTTCCTCTCCTTCCTACATCTGTCATAGCTCAGCCCCTCAAGTGATTGCCACCTCCACTCCACGTGCTTTCCTCCCAGAAACCTGGTTCTTAATTCACTTATTTCATGAGATTTACCTGCACCCAAATCAAAGTTAAACCAATGGCGTTCCTTCATGTGAACATCTGTGTTCCCTTTGGAATTAAAAAAAAGAAAATTTCCTTGAACAACATTTGAAGTTTGTAGTAGCTATGTCCCTCTTGTGTTTCAGATATGCTTTGACTATATCCCTCAGGAATTCATGTGTAAAGACCTGGTCCTTGTGTGGGGATTTGGGGAACTGGGGGAAACTTTTAAGTGGTGGAGCCTAGTGAAAAATTTGGTGGCAACCACCCTCAGGAGGGTAATGTAGTTCTCTGGAGACCCTGGTTAGTTAGACTAGACTGATATAAATAAAAAAGCCTGGTCCTTGAGTACCCCTCTCTGCCTTCCTGTGTCTTCATGTGACATCTCTGGTCAACCATTACCACTGCGGTGTTATTCATGATGGGGTCCTCTCTAGAGATCAAACACACGAAACTGCCCAAACTTTGGTTTCCAGTCCCAAAACTGTGTATTAAATAATTTTCTGTAGGTACTTTGTTGTTGCAACAGATAATGTCTAAAACAGATACAAACATTCTTTATTTAGAATTAAGCATCCTGCCCTTCAGTTACAAAAAACAACTTACTCTTCTTGGACTGTACCATATATTTTTAAGGAAGTTTTATTATATAGAATCATTTTTGCACTTATTTCTGCCTCATGAGTCTCTTCTTCTCTCGACAGATATTTTACGTATTCCTCAGTCAATTTGCCATACCTCTGAATCAAAATTTATCTTTTACTCCGTGTTGTCATTACATGTCACAGATCATGAATTAAAACAACTATTATATATTTGTTACTTTTTCTTTCTTTTATATACTTAACACATAGCTCATCATTTAATCAAATTTGTAGATTATTTCAATCCATTATTTTATAACTAATTTCCATGTACTTTGGTGGAATAAGGAAATTTAACAGTTCTTTTCTTCAAGGACCTTAGTTAGGAAGTGTAAAACCCAGAAGAACAAAGACACATAATCATCCATACATGTATATTATATAGTACCATACATGTGAAATGAATTCTTTAATAAATTTCTAGTTACAAAAATAACTAAAAGATGAAAGATACCACACCCATGGAGAGTGAGTATGGGATAGCAACAGTGTAGAGATATTTTGTGAAGAATAGAAAAAAGGAAACCTGATTAGTTCTTAAAGAATCTTATTCTTGGGTTATCAATTATCTCCTGTATTTCATGGTAAAGAGCAGTTATTTTCCAAGAACATTCTTTCATATATACATAGACACTGTCTTAAGACCATGATAGCTATAGAGATTCAGTAAAAAGTGTGTATTTTAGAAGGAACAATACTTTTGAACAATAACTTTCTACTCAAGCAAGAGGATAAAAAAGGGAAAAAAGAGGAAGTTGAATGTAACCATTTAAAAACATTTCACCAGCCAGTTACTATCAAATTTAAAGACAGATAATCTCCACTCTCAAGCCATGTTATGGTCTTCATATGCAAACTCAGTCTAACTCCCCTATTATGTACATTATCACAGTTTCTTCTCTAGCAATAGCAAACCAAATGGATGTTTGCTATGACATTTGCTGAACAGAACTTTTTCCTCTTCTTTCCCTGCTGAACTTTATTTCTCTTTCAAAACTCTCTCCAAGCAGCACGTACTGTCAAAAATCTTCTAAGATGCCATCCTGGATTAATTGTCTCTAATCTCTATTCCTAAATTCCACAGCATTAATCACTCCATTGGAAAATATTACCTTTCTCACAAAGGCTCATGCAGTTCAAGTCTGTAGCATACTCACCTGGCTAACCTTGGGACCTCAGAGCTGGTACTGCAAGAATTTTCTGACCTGTGATCTGATCAGCTACAATCGTCCATTTAACACCCTTAAATAAGAAGCCACACAACAGTTTTGGTGTTCACTGTATCTCTACTAGAAGAAATAGCCCAGACATAAAGGCTCACCTACATTTTTCCAAGTTAGAACAAGTTAGATGACTCCCACTAAGCTTTTTCTTCTGGCAGATTCCAAATCACACCAATAAAATTCTTTCACGTACAAAGGATATTTCTGAATCTATCCAAATATATATTTTTTTTACCCTTTCAGATTCACACAACTAATGAAGACAAGTTAGTCAAACACATAAAAATAAACCATGAATAACATTATTCATAACAAGAAAAGTGTTTGTTTTGAAATGATGCATTCATGCCAGGATAGTCTTTAAATAAGCATAGTATTTTAATAACAAGTATAATCAAAATGGTTTTAAAAAAAGTGATTTTTATGAGATGTCTAACTTTTATGGGATATGTATTATGCATGTAAATTATCTTGTTTGAGATCAAAGTGAAGAATGGCAAGTGATTTGGGGGATTGTGATCCTATTTTCCATGGTCTATGAATAGTCTGCTGGCCACGGAAAGACAGGTTAGCTGCTGATGGCGGTATGTTGGCAGTGGACTTCTATAATCTATTTAATTCCATCCGCAACTGTCCTGGTTACACCACATATTGCTTTTCATATCTAAAGTTTTTAACTTCTATAGACCCTACTCATTTCTAATCTGTTGAAATACGCACCATATGATTACCTATACCTGAATGCTCAGTGTGGCTTGTCTCCATCATGTTCAAGAGGCTGCATTTTTGCACACATGCACATGTACATACACTGAATTAGTTGACTAATTCAAAGCAATTTGGCCTTTATTCACAGCAATATTATGTTTTCTTTGAATTTCACGCGACAACCAGTTTATCAATTTGTTTCGTAAGCTGCAGCAAAGTGACTGTTTTCATTTTTCCAATTGATCTTTGCTATTGTATTCATTATAAAAATATGCACAGGGAAAATATATACAAGAGTTGTATCTTAAGGCAGGAATTTTTATTCACATTTTGATGATCTCACCCACAGAAAAAGGGGTTTGATCTTGAAGTTTAGATCAGTGCAACAATATTCTTAATTTGTATCACCTAAAACTAGTCAACAGAGATGCAGAGTGAGGCCATGACAGAAGAGAAGCAAAAGGAACTGTAAACGAAACAAGCATGCAAATTATTTCAGTTTTAGAATAGGATACACTACTATGATGACTCTTTCCACATTAGCATTTACAGATTTCAGAATTTTCCATACAGAGAGCAAGGTATTTATGATACCTTAATTGCATCATGAACAGATTATATAGTTTGATTAAAACTTTCCAGCAGTGTGGTCCAGGAACATCCACTGAAGTCACTGCTTTCATCAGGATAGTTTATTGCAGCATATGCACTGCATCATGTACCTAGAAGAATCATATTTACTTAATTTTATTATAATTGGTCTATAACCAACAACAGATTCTGCATAGGTGAATTGTATTTAGTAAATAAGAAGAAGCCTGTTCTTTTACATAAGGATTTCAAAAATCTGAAATTAGAAGATGACTTAGGGGCTAAAGTAAGAACACAGAACAGGAAGCAAATTTTCATGAGAAGGCTTATTAGCGAAACAATAAACAACTTTAAATTTATTGTTGTTCACAGTGAATTTTACTGCCTTTTATTATTTTGTAATTTCAGTGTAAGTATAATATCAAAACCTATTAGCCTTTGTATCCAAAGGTAATTTTCTTACATAAATTTGAAACTGGTTAAGTAAGAAGCTGTTCGAGTTTTTCCTCCATTGAAGGTTACAGTGTTGTTCACATTTGTCAAAATTCCAGGTAACCTTAATTATATTTGAGGAATTTAAGGTGAATAAAAAAAAAATCTTAGGCCGAGCGTGGTGGCTCACGCCTGTTATCCCAGCACTCGGGAGGCTGAGACAGGAGGACCGCTGTGAGTTTGAGACCAGCCTGGACTACAAAGTGAGCTCAAGGCCAGCCTGAACAACATAGTGAGACCCTGTCTCAAAAACACAAGGGCTGTGGATCTAGCTCAGTGGCCTAAGTGCCTGCCTAGCAAGCACAAGGTCATGAGTTCAATTCCCAGTGCCACAAAAAAAAAAAAAATCTTAGGCTAATGTGTAACACCACCATTTCATGAAAAGAGGAAACACTGCAATATAGTTAATAACAGGCTCTTCGGAAACAGGTTACTTAGGTTTATTACCAGCCACATGTAACCACTTGCTTTTAGGACTTTGAAAAAGTACTTAATTTCTCTGTACTCAGTTGCAGTATTTGGAAAATGGATATTGTTTTTCAGAGTAGTGACAGGTTTGAGAAATAGTGTATAAATTTTCATTAAGGAAATTTTTATTCTAATCAAATGAGCTAATCACACACAAGCACACATTTATGTTTCCAAAAAAATTACTTACATGTAGTACTTT
Organism: Cuniculus paca; assembly: GCA_004365215.1. Lineage (NCBI taxonomy): Eukaryota > Metazoa > Chordata > Mammalia > Rodentia > Cuniculidae > Cuniculus > Cuniculus paca. The sequence goes on from RJWT010000110.1 coordinate 75,042, forward strand.
TTGGTTTTGTTTTTGTTTTACATTTCAGTAGCATTTTCAACATTCCCATATTTTATTTGTACAACAACATAGGTTTGGGGTGGTTACATTTAAAGTGCTATATTAGTGACAATACATTTAAATGTATGACCACAGATTGTTCAGTACCTGAGGTGATATAAGACGTGCAAAATATATCCTCTTAAATAATCTGAGGAATGTGTAAAGTTAAACTAAAAATAAATACCTTTTTAAAGCAATCCAATATAAAATAAATGGTATATACCTTCTAAAAAGCTCATCATAAATCTTGCTCTCTATTATTATTGATCTTTCTAGAAGGTCTTTTTTTGATGGTTTAAGTTATATTATCAGCTTAAACAACTTGTCATTATTGCTTTATAATTGAAAATAAAGTAGAAAGGAAGGGATACATGTTTACATCAACAAAAAAATATTCAAGGGGTACTTTATGAAAAGTATTTAAAGCATTTACAACCTCTTGTTTCTGTACTTCAATGAGTTATTCTCTAATTATTCTTAATGAGCAGGTTTGGTGGAAATTCTCAAACATGATTCTTACTAACATATTCAAAAGGTCAAAAGATAAAAGCTAAAGCATCAACATCATTGTTTAAAATTACATTCTTCTAACAGAAAAGTTCTTAATAAGACTTTGTTTACCACCTACATTGCATATTTAAATAGAATTCTATGCCAGAAAACAATTATATATACCTAAGCTTTCATTAAAAAGGCAACTGTGAATTGGAAAAAGCAAAACTTGTAATCATTTAATCACTTATAATATTAAAGATATTCATGTAAATTTCACATCTGTTTTCCAGGTATGACTCATTTCCACATGAAATGAATCTGTCAGATTTACCAGTTAGTGTACTCTAAAGTAACTTTCCTGCTAAATACAATAATACAGGCTTACATTTCTGTGACTTTTAGAGAATGTGTTAATATTTAACCTTTAATTAACTACTTTTCATATGTATGAAGCAGAGGCATTTTTAGATAGAGAACAAAATACCTGATATCACTAATTTGGCAGAAAAAGTTTATATATTTAAGTCTTTATGGGTAACAATAATTTTCTATTGCTCTATTTTTTTAAGTCTTTATGCTATCCAAAGCACTAGGTGAAGTTCTGTTATTAAAGTGGAAACTCTGAGACAGAAACAGCTGCTTGAACTGAAAGTTATGGAACGGAAAGAACATAAAAATTAAAATAGAGACACAGAAAAAACAACAACAATTTGCTACTTTTTTCACATCTCTTATGTTACTTTCCGGGTGGTTCCTTTAATATAATTTCAACTAGTAAGAGTTTGCTTAGGATCAGCCAGCCAGAAGTCATCCCTGAGGAAATAATGAACATAGGACATTCCAAATGTCCTGTATTCTTTTCATTGTTTTAAATGAAAATGTAATGGCAGAGGGTAATGTCTACATATGTCAACTATTGTAAAATGTTACTACTTCATTTAATGAACAGTCTCTTTCTGCATCATAAACTTCACAGAGAGTAAATTCAGAGCCAATTTCAGGCAGCAATATGATGTGACCTGTTTTGGGCAGAAAGAAAACTCTTTTGGCAAGTTGGTGGACAGCACTACAGACTCCTGTTGAAATTTCAACAGAGTATAAGTCCTTCAGTAAGAGTATGTTATGGTGACAGTTTTGCCATTAATAATAAGAATAAAAGCACATTGATAAAACGATTCCATTTCTGAATTGGAAATTTTCTTTAGAGATGAGGTTGCATTTAGAGATCATAGTTTTGATAGTTTGCTGTCCATATGTACAATATAGATTCAAGGAACCTTTATCTCCTGCTGATTTACCACACATAGGCTCATTTGAGGGTCTGCGGCTATCTACACTTACTAAAGGGTTGGACTCTACATTTTACATCTTTATATTTTTTTCCTATCACACATTTTGCCAATACTCAGCTGAAAGAACATTTCAGGGTTGATAATTTCTCTGTTCATTTTTTTCCACGCTACATTTTCACAACCTACCTTCCATTCTCAGTATTATATGTCTAAAGGTATACACACTGGTATTACATATGATATTCCAAAAAGGGAAACACAAAGACTAGAAACCAATCTTTTCAGAATTTCTTTTACATTATCAACATTTTATCATATCTCTGCTCAAATTAATGTACTCAAATACAGTACATGACATTTTACTGTTAGATGTTTTCCCTCATAAACTTTGGTAAATTTCTAACATCAAGAGATATACAATTGGAGAAATTCAATTATCATACCCAGAATAAAAATTTAGAAAGTGAGATCTTTATGATTCCCATGACCCAAATATCTGTACTTTTAGTTTATGAACGTGGCACTTACGCAAAGCCTAGAACTGAATTAAAACACACTAATAAAAGTAGAAAATAGGTTGAAAAGATGTGGTATGACTAAAAAAGCCCTATTTGTAATTTTAGTACAAAGAAATAAGAATTCATAAGGCTTAATTGTCTGTAGTAAATAATGTCTTTCTCTACTAAAATAGTTCCTGTATTTCTTTATGGCACACTGTACTAATTAATAGTTATGTTAATGACCTCAACTCATCACATATTATTTAATTTATGCAAAATCTTTTAATAATTGAAAATATGACATACATTTTGGAAATATTTTTATCCACAAGGCTTAATTAAATGAAGTTATATTTTTGTTCTTTCAAATTGTCAAAGATTTTATTAAAGGAATAATATTCAGTATTGTTAGGGAACAAGAAAATGTTTAAAAACTAATGATTTTCATAGAGTTGTAAATTATTAAAAAGTTTAGAAAAAGGAAGAAGAGAAGACATAAATTTAAGATGTAACATTTCAATAATTGTTAGAAAAGGCTCTTCACCCACAAAGTTTACTTTGGAGACTACCCTAATATAGAAATAATTAAAGAAATATGTATTGCTGCTAACGTACGTATAATAGAGAAGTATTGTTTACATTTATTCAATCATAATTCGGACATACTCTGCAGATGTGCCAGAAACAGTACACTGACTCATACTCCAATATCTCTTGTTTTGTTTTCTTTTGTTTGGTTTTGTTGTATTTTCCAGGCTGGGAAAGCATAAAACTACATTTCCACAAGTCATTTGCATTACGTTTACCTGATAATCTGCCAAGCAGAATCACTGTCATGATTTTTGAAAGAAGAATAAGAACAAGTGAGCCAAAAGGAAATCAGTTAATCATAATGAACAAAGTCTGTGGCTTGTGGGATCGGTTGTTGTAGAGAAATACACATCAGGCCCAGATTCAAGGTACTGTGTTGAGGGACCCAAATACATAAGACCAAATTAATAGACATAAACATCTAAAAAGCAATAACACAGTTGTAATAGAAGATTCAAGTTTCTAGAAAAAGAAGAGCAAAACCAGGTGTGGTGGTGCACAGCTGTAATCCCAGCACTCAGGAGGCTGAGACAGGATGATCTTTGTGAGTTTGATACCAGCCAGAGCTATCTAGTGAGTTCTGAAGACCAGCCTGAACTGCATAGTGAGACTCTGCCTCAAAAAAAAAAAAATGCAAGAGCATCCATTAAAAAAAAAAAAAGCCAGTCTAGCCCAAGTCCATACAAGGGCAGAAATCATAAAAATCAGAGCAAAAATTTATGCAAATGAGACTAAGAAAACAATTAAAAGGAACTGATGAATCAAAGAATTGGTTCTTTGAAAGAATAAATAAAATTGATAGACACCTAGTCAACCTTATCAAAAAAAAAGAAATAACTCATCTTAGTAGGTGCAGAAATAGTTTTTGAGAAAGACCAACACTCATTCATGATAAAATCCTACTGAAAAATAGAACAGATGGTATTTACTACAATCTGATAAAAGCCATCTATGACAAATCAACAACTAACCTCTTACTAAATGGACACAAAAACTTTCAGTCTAAAATCAGAAGCAAGACAAGAATGTCCACTATCACCACTCCCATTCAATATAGTTCTGGAAATGTTAGCCAGAGCAATTAGACAAGAAAGAGAATTAAATGGAATAAAGATAAGAAAGTGAGAAGCTAAGTTATTCACAGATGATATGATAGTCTACATAGAGGACCCCAAAAAACTTCTAGATTTAATAACCAAATTAAGTAGCATAGCTGGATAGAAAGTCAACACTCAAAAATCAATACAATTCCTGTACACAAAAAACAAATTCAGGAAAAGAGAAATTAGGGACACAACAATAGCATCCAAAAAAATGAAATACATAGGTATTAATCTAACAAAGGATGTAAAAGATCTATACACTGAGAATTACAGTACTCTGAAAAAGGCAATTGAAGAAGATACCAGAAAATGTAAAAACATCCTTTATTCATGGATAGGAAGCACCATCATAGTGAAAATGGCCATACTCCCAAAATTGTTATACAGATTTAATGCAATCCTGATCGAAATATCATTAGCATACTTCACAGAATTAGAGAAAATATTCCTCAAATTCATTTGGAAACAGTAGAAACCTAGAATAGCAAAGGCATTCCTGTACAACAAAAGCAAGGGAGGAGGCATCACAATTCCAGACTTAAAATTATACTTCAAAGCCACTGTGAAAAAATCAGCATGGTAATAGCAAAAAACCAAAACAAAACAAAACAAAAAAACAGACCTGAGGATCACTGGAACAGATTAGAATGCAGACACAATTACAAACACACTCAGCCACCTTATTTGACAGAGTGATCAAACATGTTCACTGGAAGAAAAATAAACTCTTTAGTAAATGGTTATGGAAAAACTGGCTCTCTACATGCTGAAGCATAAAACTATCACCATGCACTCAACTGAAGTCAAAATAGAGCAAAAGTCTAAATATTAAAACTGAAACACTAAATCTATTGGAAAAGAAAGTAGATGGAAATCTTGAAGATATATGTATAGGCAAAGACATCATGAACAAAACCCAGACTGCAAGGGAAATATTACAAAAAAATCAACAAACAGGATTTCATGTTATTAAAAGACTTTTGCACAACAAAAGAAATCACCAACAAAGTGAAAAGACAATCCACAGAGTGAAAAAAATAAAGCCAGTCATCCCTAAGACAAAGGACTTGTATCTAGAATGTATAAATAATTCAAAAAAATCAGGCCTCCAAGCTTCAAAAAACCAATCCAAGAGTGGGCATGTGAGATGAACACACATTTCTGATGAAGAAATACAAATAGAAAATAAATATATGAAAAAATTGTGCAATATCATTGGTCATTCGAGAGATACAAATTAAAACAGTACTGAGATTCCATCTCACTATAGAAAGAAAGCTATCATCACAAAACAGAAAAATGCTGGGAGAGGCTGTGAGGAAAAAGAAACCCTTCTCCACTGTTGGTGGGAGTGCAGACCAGGGAAACTATGTTGGAAATCAGTATGGAGATTCCTCAAAAACCTAGAATTAGAGGTCTCATTCAATCCAGCTATTCTTCTGGGTATCTTCCTGGAAGAATTAAAAACATTGTATCACAGAGATATATGTGTACCCATGTTTATAGCAGCATGATATGTAATAACTAAATCTTGAAAACAACCCAATTGCTCATCAACTGAGGAATGGATAAAAAAAAAAGGTGGCATTTTTGTACAGTGGAGTTCTACTGAGCTCTAAAAATTATAAACTTGAGACTTTATAGGTAAATGGGTGCAACTTGAGATCATACTCTTAAATGAAATAAATCAGACTCACATGTATAAACTTTTTATTCTCTCTGGTGTGAGAAATTGAAAGAGTAAGTAAAATCCAAAAAGTACATATGTATTATGAAATGGGAAGAAACTGTTTAAAAGAAAAAAGGAACTAGGATGTGGGAAAGGGAAAAGGCATTAAGGGAATAGGGAAAAAAATGCAAGTTAGCTATACTATTAATGTCTCAGTTCATTGAAAAGGAAAGTTCATGTTAATATTGATTGGAGAATTTTTTATGCCCATATCTTATACTCTAAGTAACTACTTTGAAGATGACAATATGCAATGTATTATTGTTATTCTCCTACTATTTTGCTATGAAATTCTGTTTTACCTTTACTCAATTAAAAAATTAAAAGATAATTAAGTGACAATTACTGTAAGTGTTCCCTCATGATTAGAACTAAGTTACTCATGCATTGCATTTATAATAAAAAATCTAATGGATATTTGAGAAAAATAAAGAACTTCATTTATCTAAGAAAACATTTATGGCAAATATGGCAAAAACTGGAAATAAATTGAATTATGTATTTTTTTTTTTGTGGCACCAGGGATTGAACTCATGACCTCACGCTTGCCAGGCAGGCACTTAGGCCACTGACCTAGATCCCCAACCCTGAATTATGTATTTATGTTCTTTTAATATAATGTGAACCTATATGAAGCATCCAATTTCTGTTGAGAAGTACAGTTAAACTTATATTTTAGAAGAAAATGGTTTGAAGGAAAAATTAGCAATATATTACAAAAAATTTTATTTTATTTTATTTTATTTTTATTTTTATGCTTTTGGTGATCCAAGTCAGAGCCTTGCATTTTCAACACATGTACTCTTACTCCTGGGCTGCCCCTTCTATAAAAAAATTGTTTATAAACAAACAAATGAAGTAAACACCAAAATTGTCAGAATGCCATAAGAAAAATAAAAATAACTCTCACACAAAAATATGAAAAGACTTTAGAGATAAATTTGCATTCATGCTGAATTGAAGTATTTGTATTGCCTCTGAACAAAAATAAGTTGCATAAATCCAAATAAATGTGATAGTAATCCAGAAATTATGACATAACCGCTGCATTTAATAGGTGGTTGTTAATCTCCTGTTGTTATGTTTGGAAAACCTGTATAGCTTTCAGTGTTCTACTTTGAAATGCTGTATTATGTTTGACTCTATACTGTTTTCTTTTGCTTTTTTCATTCTGTTTTGTTTTGTTTTGTTTTGTCCTATTTTCTTTAAAATAAAAAAAAAATAGGTGGATGCTTTGAACATCTTGGTAATAAGAAAATATTAATGAATCATAAGAGGAAAGAAGCATACTAAAATGAAAAAAAAAAACAATTGAACAATGGTTTAAAAGAATAATTTGTGAGCAAGATATAATTAAAAACAATTACCTACATACTAGAAAATCTAGCCACCAAAATTTAATTTTTACTTTGATATATTATAATTACCCAAGATTCTAAGTAGCATGTGTGGTTTTATCTTGATTTGAAAGGTATGCATATAATAATTGGTAGTAAAACATATCAGAACATTAACTCTGTTTGCATTAATCAGATATCTTTAAAAATTCCTATTACTAAACATTTCTTTTTTTATTTTTTCAATTACAGTCAATTAAAAATTAATACCCTTTCAAAGAAGAATGGAGGAGTACAAATGGATTTTGAACCTCAAAAAGAACGTATGTTGGTGTATAGAGCACAAAAGGAAATTTGCAATGTACTTGTTTTAATTTCTGTGAATTCTTGTTAAATTTTATAAAGGAAATAATTAAAGAGAAAAATATGTCAAATATTCTAATACAACTGAAAGAAAAAAGTGAAAACATCATTTGAAATTCTTTTTTAGTCACGTCAATTAGACTTTCACTTGTCATTTAATATTCTCATAACTGGAATACATGGGGTACCATTGCTATTCCCCATGAACACCGATAGGTTTACTTGACCAAGGTTATACAAATTTTATAATTTTCTGAAAATTTTGGCATATATAAAACATGAAGTATTTGTATAACCTCTTTACTTAAGGAATAATCTCTGCATTTTCTAGAACAATACATCAGTCTGTTTTATACATACTAAATGCACAGTGAAATCTTCCAAAATTCAGGAAATTAAACAATATTATTCTTAGATTATGGTTGAAGCTAATAAAACACAAATCAAATATATCTTTGTTTTACACGACTAAAGGAGAAGTAGTCTGCCATACAAAACTCTTCAGTGTCGATGTCAGTTCTCTGACATCGTCTCCAAATTTAAATGGTATTGTTATGTGCTGGGGATATTAATGCAATAATTAAGGACATGGATTCTCATATTAGTTCCTTTGAGTTTAAGTAACAACTGATGATTTCTTCATGTTTCATTTTTAGAGTTACTTGTACTGATTCTCTGGTTCCAATGCTGAGGTCACAGGCATGTGCCACCATGCCTGGCCCTTTGACTCCTCTTTAAAGAACAGAAATTCATAGCTGTCTATTTCCTGTCCAAAGATGACTTTGACTTGAATATATTTGTTAGATTTTTCTCCCCCTTGAAATTCTCACTTTAGTATTCTTTATCACATTTCAACACTGGTGTGGAAAATGACAAGTTGGACATAACAAGTATCAACTCACTCCCAGGATATTCTTTAATCAGGGATAAAATCATTCCATGAGGCAGAATTTATTTGAGTTGGTTGATTACAAATGGATATGAGATTACATAGGTGTATTATTTGATTTCCCCTTGGTTTTGGAATGGTATTAGAAGATTAAGATTTTTGACCTCAACAGAAATCCTACTTAAAAAGTAACAGTTTACTGAGCTTGTTAACTATGAGATTTACAAGAATCTAGTCCTATCCATAGAAAGATAAAACCATAAACCATTTATTCTACTGTTTTGTTAAAGAAAATTCTCACAGATCAACTTACTGAAACAATACTCTTCTGAAAAAACAACTTATGTATTTAAAAAAAATTCTTATTAACGCTTGCTTCAAGATCTTCATTCCACTGTGCCAGCCATTTGCAATCCATTTTGTTGTGAACTTTTTCTACTCCCAATCAATCAGATGTCTCATGTGACCCAATTTAAATTACTTTATCTCAGTTGTCAAAACTTGTAAATATCTGGGTTCTGATTTCCCTTCTCTGAAACACTGCCTTATCATAGACCGGTTTACTGTTGTCCAATACAGTCACTTCCAATAGATTTAGATTCCTTTATTAGCCCTTAATATTTCTACTATTATTATTACTCATTACTTTAGTATTTCTTCGTTATTTACCAGTGAGGGAAAATGTGAGAAAAATGATTTGTTCATATAAATTCTATTTAACGAAACAAGTATATTTGTCTGTTCTATACATATACCTGAAAAGTTTGCACATGTATTTTCTTTTTAAATCATGAGTCCTTTTTAGTTACACATACTAATTTACTTTGCCTTTTTCCCTTTAAATTGTACTATGTCAGTATTCAACTCAAATGAGATGTAGAGATGAGGTCAGTTTATGGTGGCTACAAGCTAGCAATGATTTCTGTTCAAAAGCAGCCCAACTTCTAAATGACTTGCCTCCAAACAACTGTGAAACTTTCTGAAAGACACTTAAAGGGCCCCAAATCTCAGTGTTTTTTTCTCTGAGGTGTGCATACATTCTAACGTATATAGTACCTTTGAAAATAAAAATATGTAACAAGAATAGAGCTTGCTATGTAGACTTTGACACATCATAGGTGTTCAGTGATTATCTTCATTACTTTGTAATGTTCCTGTCAGTACAACAGATAATATAAAGCTCCTCATAGGAACTTTTTATAGGATCTATTAATCTCTTTATTAATCTTAATGTCATTTGGGACTCATGTAGATCAACAACCTCTGTATCAATTGAACAAGCTGCAGAAGGTAGTTTTTCAAAATATTCCACAGTACTCTTAACAACATATCTTCAGTGAGGACAACTCGGTCCCACATTATAAAATGACAAATGAAAGGGACTGAGTATTTGTTTGCATATGTCGTCTGATTATTGCTCTGAAGATAATCACAGAGAGTGTATCTTCTGAAGACATCTAATGGAATCAAGTGTAAAACTTACTTTTTTCTATCAATAATCAACAGTCTCTAAAAAAGTATGGATTTAAAAATGTCCATGTCCACAAATACAAAATGCTAATTTACATATGCATATTGAGTGATTACTATATCTTGAATACAAAGCAAGCAGGCTGTAGAAACAATTTTTCACTTTAGAGATGATTGGTTTAAGTGAGCATTCTGTCTATGTAATGATAAGCTTATTCAACATCCTAATATGTCTTAGATTGACAAATGATAGCTTTCTTTCTTCCCTATAAAGTTCTGTCCTTCTATTTATACAAAGCTACACCTCTCTCCCTGTTTTGAAGTCACTTTGTATTGTGAATATTTAAAATATTCAACATGGTGTTATAAGACATCTATAGCTGTGTCTATATCTACATTTACTTCTATATCTATCTCTATCTCTATCTCTATATCTGTTCCACTACAGTGAAGCTAATCAAGTAACACAGTATCATTTCATATAAGTACTCAGTTTTTATTTTTATTATAAGGACAGCAAAAATCTATTAATTCAGCATGAATATTACATACAGTACTCTTTTTCATTTTGTACTATAAAAACCTCGAAATTTTGTCTTACGTATTTGCTGTCCTATATCTTCTGACTTATATCACTTATTTTCTTCCCTCTGCTCTACCCCAGGAGCTATTTTTTCACCTGTATTTTATTTGTTTGATACTTTAAGTTTACACATATAAATGAGATCACCTAACAATGTTCCTTTTTGTCCGGCTTATTTCACTCCTAGTATAATGTTTCTCAGGTCCATCCATGTGGTGGCAAATGACATAATCTCGTTACTTTTTAGAGCAAATTATATTCCTTTTCCTTTATATACCAGATTTTCTCTACCTATTTATCAATGGACATCAGTTGTCTCCATATTTTTGGGTACTGTAGAATAATGTTTCAGTGGACATGGGAATACAGGTATCTTTTTGAGTTGGTAATTTCATTTCCTTTGGGCAAATGCCCAAAAGAAGGATTGTTGAGTCATATGGCAGTTTAATTTTAATCTTTTTAGAAACTTTCTGGTTTTCTCAACAACTATACCTGTCTATATTTCTATTAACAGTGTACAAGAGTTCCCTTTATTCCCTACATTCACCAACATTGATATCTTTTGTCTTTTTGATAGCTGACATTTTTTACTTGGAGTGAGGAGGTATCTGCCAATGTTTTTGACACTCAGTTCTCTGATGATTATTGATGTTAGGAAAATTGAAAAGCTTACTCTTTTTTGTAAACAGAGCTAGGAAAACTGAAATTCCACAGACAAAAGAATTAAATTAGGCCGTTGTCTTATCACACATATAAGCAAAATTGCCCAGATATGGGAATTGGGGATGGTAATGATGACGTTTTGGATATCACACTAGAAGCTCAAGCAACAAAAGCAAAAATAAATAAATAAACAAATAATAAATAAATAAATGGGATACAATCAAGTTGAAAAGATTTTGCATAGAAAAGGAAATGATTAACAAAATGAAGTGACATTTTATAGACTGGGAAATTTATTTGAAACCATATACCTGATAAGGGTCTAATATCCAAAAATCTATGGAGAACTCATACAATTCAATAGTGGAATAACAACCTGATTAAAAATGAGCAGAAAATTTGAAAGGATATCTTTGAAGAAGACATAAAAATGGTCAATAATCATTTATGTCTCTGTATGTAACAATATCTACTGAAAAAAACAAAGTCATTTATGCAACCTAGTTTGATGCCTTTAAAAGGGCATTACTATATTAAAACTAGATTTTTTTTTTCCTTGAGTTTTTCATTTGGCCTGACTCATCATGGGAACCTGTGGTGGAAATGACTTTCACTGGAACTCTGCTTGAATTTTTCTGCCAATGGATTTGATGTTTGCTCACAAAACAAATTTTGTACATGATGGTCTTAGAATTAATCTACTTCAGAAAATACTGAAATTACCATAATAAGTTCCTCTCCAAATTTTAAGTATGATTAATGTTTCCATTTCTTAGCTTAGATGGGGGTTTCTAACATTATTTCTGAGAGTGCTTTAGATGATAATTGAAAGTATACAAACATGAAGTTAAATTTTTAAAGTCATTGTACAATGTTGTAGAATACTAAATTGTTTTCTTTTGATGGACATAAAGACTATTTTCCATCATTCACTAAAAGAATTCTGCAAGGAATATTTTTGTGTTTAGCACAATCTAAATAAATACAAAGTTATATAATATCTAAAATTGAACTTTTAAGGTAAAGAATATATATTAATAAAATTGTGTTAAAAAGGTGAATTTGCCCTTCTAAAAGAACAGATATCTAATTTTTCACCAATCATGTGCAAAAGTATAAATTTCATAAAATAAATGTAGGCAGTTTCTTTATAACCTTCAATTTTTTGTGCTATAAGAGAAACCTTTCTCTATAATTTTCTAGAATACACATTGTACATTAGAATGCTAATAAAAATCACCTTATTTTCTATTTATTTCCCAAATAATCAGTGGATGTTAACTTTTTAAAAACTGTTTTACAGTATTTTTAATTCAATCAGGTCTCTTCCCTATGCATTCTTGTTAAATATTAAGTACATCACAAAGTCTGCAAATCTGTTACTTTCTGTTAAAAAATTTTGAATAAATGAAGGAGTTGTTTTCTTTTTCAGTGGTTTTAGAAATCCTGGTAATGTGAACACAATAAATGAACTTAATGCAATAATTAAATGTAAGAAAACATAAGAAAGTAATATGTGTAAATAAATTATTAAGCCAAGTTTTATGAAAAAGATTAAACATTTATAAATCCTAACTAAAATTCCAACATGTCTTTTATATCTGCTTATCACATGTCATTATGAAAACCACCCAGATAATTGTCATCATGGAAACACAGGACAGATTAAGTCCTCAGGAAGTTTATTTTCAAATTTCTTTAATATCAATGATATTATTAGAAAAAGAAGAAAAAATAGCCATGAAAGGGATTTTCCAAAATAAGAGTTTAAAACCGAAGAACAATTATATATAAAATGCTAATGACAGACAAGCAAGAGTCAAAAGCAAATATGGCATGATAAGCAGCAGCATCTATATATAGAGAGAAAGCAGCTAGTCAAATCAAGTCAAATCCATGAGATCCTAACAGTATTGTTTCCTTTTGCTTTTCAAGATACATGCATCAGTTATGCATGTTTATGATATCTTTATTTAAAGGAATTGGGAGAATATCAAAATCGATATTATTTCACTTCCTAAAGTTCATCATCTCTATAAAACCCCTAATTTAAATATATAATCTTTGTTGCTTATTCATTGTTTGCAATAAATTAAATGAAAACATAAATAACTAATCTTTTGATATATATTCTTGAGTATTTCTCACTGACCTTTTATTTCCAGTAAGAACATTAACTCTGATTTTTAAAAAAATTTCAAATGTAATTTCTTATTACGCCATATTTCATTTAGTCTCATAAGAATAATAAGGATTCTATGAAATGCATTAGGGGAAAACCTGAAAATTCAATATTGGATATAAAATATTTGATATTGAGCATTATGGAGACTATATCATGCATAATGAAGTTAGTGGTTACTTTTACAAAAAGTCTCGTACAAAGTCATTTAAGAATGAGCAGTACATCTATCTCTTACGTATCAAATAAGTATATAATAGTTTGTTTTAAAAATGTGAGTGTGGTATGGGTTGTATTTAGAAGGTCTCTGAAATTTCTCATGTATTCAGAGGTGGGACTTTTTAAAGGTGATTGGATCATGGGAACATTATATTCATCAGTCACTAATCCAGTGAGAATTCATAGGTGAAAATGCTTTTAGGATAAGGGGCCTGATCTTACGTGGGGCATGACTGGAAGGGGCCTCCTGGTATTTTCCTCTCTAGCTCCTCCCCTCACTTTCTGCTTCCTGGTTGCCATAACCCAAGCAACTTTCCTCCACCAGATCCTTCCTCCATCCCCTCATGTCTTGGAATCAGCTGAGTAAAGGATGGAGTCCTTGAAAATCTGTGAGCCACAACAAACCTGTCTTCCTTGAAGTTGCGAGTGTTTGGCATTTTTGACTTAATTAACTAAAACAGATAGGAATATTAGTTTTGCAATACACACACACACACACACACACACACACACACACACACATACACATAGAAAGCCTCCCCACATATAACTAAAACTGAATCGTCAGATCCAAAAAACCGTAAGGGTCTTTCTCAGTCCAGATATGTCAACATTATACCCATATATCCATACATCTTGGCATTAATGAACTTGTCTCAGAAATCAGAAAGGTGAAACTTTGAACTTTAACATTTTTGTGAGGCATAGACTTTTAAGAAACTACATAAAATTATTGCTTTTGTATTTACATCATATCAGAGAGAAAAGATGAATGAATTAGGTCTCAACAAACTTAAAACTTCACTTTTCAGTTTGAATGTGTCAATATTGAAAAATAATAATGAGTACTAAAGGGTTTTCAGGGTGGATTTTAAAACAATTGAAATTTTGTATACTATTCAGATACATTTTTTTAACACCTGCTTAGATGGTTTTCATTAAAAAATCCATCCATTGCCCAGGTTTTAATGTAAGCATAGTTACTGTTAATGACAAGAGCCTATACAGGTGGGGTTACTGTGACTACAAAGCCACAGACTGCTAATCCACTGGACTGGAGAACTGCTTTTGCAGTACTTTTTCTCTGGTGGCTTTGTACTTGCACTTGGACAAAGCCATGGATTTACATGTGAAATGCTTTAGCAGTTGGATTTTCCAGGTATCACTGACAACAGATGCAAATGGTAATCCACTCAGTATGCTATTACTTTTCAGCCAAAGAAAACACATATGCCATAAAATAACAGGTTATCTGATAGAATATACACTGTCTGCTCAATTGACAAAGAAATAGCACTGCATTGAAAAGCACAAGCAAAGTTTCAGACAAAGGTTCTGTATAAATAACTGTGGCAAGAAGTATCATATTAGTGCGATGTAGATTGATTTGCAATACCTTTAAAAGAGTCATCAGCTTGCTTTACCAAGGGAAAGTATCCGTCAATTGGGGCTCCATTTTGAGAGTTGGTAATATGGCAGCTACTGGTTTCATCTTTTATTCTGTTTGTATTTATTGTCATAGTAAGAAAGGCCAGTCAATCTGATCATAGTTAAATAATTTAAATAATAGGACCACAGTTGTGAAAAATTAAATATGTAACAGATCTTGTTCTCTGGTCAGAGTTTACAGAAAACAAACATTTGACTGGTACTTCTCAGGGAAAAATAAAATGAAAGCAAACAAACAATAAAATCCTCAAGAGAGACTAATTGGCTGGTATTCAAGAACACAGAGAGAAAATGATAGAGAGAACAAGAGTGCTGTTTTCTAATTCCTAATTAATTAATGTTCACACCCACAATAAAACATTTCATTTTTCTAAATGCTACTGAGTCGACTAAAATTTAAATATTGCAAATTGTTTTACCTATTAATTCCAAGAAACTCTATATTGGAAAAGATCCTCAGCAAGAAAATAAAGCAAGTTATATATTTAGAGCTTAAAAAAAATAGAATCTCTAAGGCAAAACTGGTATTTCCATCAAGTGATTGAGAAGACTCAGAAGTATGGCTAAATTTAGAGTAAAGCCAGCATAATCTTTCCATTGATAGGCCTTACTCATATCAAAAATTTACACAATCTTTTGAAGGCTATTTCCAGATTTACCTTTAGTATAAAAGATGCAACTTATTTCATGTAAAATACACAGACTAACATTACAGAAAATAATAGATTACCATAATTAATTTTAGAAAAGGTTATAATCAATTTTACTATTTGTATTTAGTCAGTTTCTTAATGAAATATGACTTTTAGTATGAATTAGGTGGCCAACTAGAAGAAGTTTGTGTATCTAAATATGAAAGCCAGCTGTCAATATAATGTAAAAAAATGAAAATTCAGTACCTCTCAAGGGAAGACTAGGAAAAACAGTTTTTGTTATCTTATCCATGGGAAATAATTATTTTTATATCTTACAATTGTCATGAATTTAGTGTATAAATACAAATTGAAATCGAGTCCAGAAAAGACTCTACAAATCATTGTTTCTTTCTATGTTTTATAATCATTCACTAATATATATGTTTTTGTAAAATATATAGATATTATATGGTAAAAAAATGCCACATACTTGGGGAAAAACATGAAAATTGAAGACTGACAATTTCGAGCACTATGAAGAAAATGGATATACTAAAACAAAAATTTGAGTTGTCTTTTTCTGCAATAATAAATAATTTGGCGCAGCAAAATTTGCTGAATCCATTACCATAAATAAACCATTTTTTCGTCTAGTTCTAAACTTCTTCTGAATTGAAATTTCTGCATTCCTACAGAAAAAAATGTATATCCTAATCTATTCAAACATCCCATCTCTTTTGTAAGCAGTATTTCTTATTGTAGATCAATACATTTAGATTTGTATTTTGTCACACAGTTGTCTTGCATGGTTTTAGTTTTTGTCATCTTTTCTCTTGTTTCCAACGGCATTTAGGTTTTCAGAAAAATGTTTCCTTGCATCTGCGAAACAGACTCTGGCCCTTGTTTTCCTTCAGTCAGGTGTTTCTGCACACTGAAGCGGGGCCCCAGCAGCCAAATGCCCCTCTAGAGAGCACTCAGAACCAGAATTTCTCTTAATTGCTGCAATGTCTCCATGGGTTGAAAACAAGTTAAAAACAGAAAGTAGATTCATAGAACATTTCTGAATGATTATGATGAAGGTAGTGGTGACAATAACCATGAGAAATACTGACTGTAGAAAAGTATGTTACTTTCTGGAATGATTAAAATGTTTTATTCTGTGTCCAGGATACCATTAACACAGGTGTATGCAATTGTCAAAACTTATGAAACTAAAATCTTAATTTCTTGTGCTGTGTTTTATGCAAATTTTATCTCATTATGCTGATTTAGCACACAAAATGTCATATGTGTAAATAAATTGTGATGTGTAAATAAATTGGATATATTGCATGCGATTTGTAACATAATTGTTATTTTTGAATGTATTTAAAGGCTTTAATTTTTATAGCATTTTTATATTCACAACCACACTAAGAGTGTTGGGAGACATGAAGCTAGAAATTGAACACATGTGCAGGGCTGTAGCATGACCAGGGCATGGCTGACCCGAGAACAAGGAGATGCCTCAAAGGACAAGATAAGGCCACAATTGAGGACACCTGGCTCCAGCCCCAATTAATTAAATAAAGACTGTAGCTGCAGGCATTTCACTGCTGTAGTGAAATGCCACCTGGAGATTTTCTCCTACAATACATCTCCTAAATTAACATAATCTGTTACTTGGAAAAGTCCTTGAACCACTTCCAAGGTCCTGCTCAGATCCTGCCCTTTCCTAAGTATCCCATCTCCCTTTTTTGAAGACCTAATAAATATGGGCTGCCCAGAGACATTCGTTGTCTCAGCCCCCAGAGTCTCGAACTCTGTTAGAGGGTTTTGACCCTCCTGGAGCCCTAAAATCATACCACTTGTCTCATTTATTTAAACTTTCACCATATACTCATTTGGAAAATTGGGGATTTTGGCCAGGTCCCCAATAGAACAGCGAATGAACCATTTTGCATTTCTACCAGCAATAAATATTAGTTTCTGGTAATAACATGCATGTTATGGCTCACATCTAAAATGTACCCCAAAGACTTACAAGTTTGATAGGCAACAGGATCATTGCAGGATTATCACTGCAGTTTCATCCATTGTTGAGTTCAGTAACTGAATGTGCTGTTAGGAGGTAGGGGCTTGTTAGAAGAGGCACCTCACTGAGGGTATGGCAAGAAAGGATGTACTCTTGTCCCCAACTTTCTGTCCCTCTCTGCCATCTCCCTCCCTCTCTATGCCTCTGTCTGCTTCCTGGATGCCCTATAGTTAGCAGCCTTTTTTCCCAC